>PVJS01037122.1:0-20100 GCA_004027185.1 Glis glis
ATTCTACCTCCACGCTACACCCCCGGCCCTATTTTTTATACTTTATTTTGAAACCAGGTCTCACGAAGTTGCGGAGGGCCTAAGTAGAGAGAGACAGGAAGAGAGAGAGAGAGAGAGAGGGCTGAGGCTGGCCGCGAACCCGGATCCTCCGGTCTCCGCCTCCCAAAGTACTGGGATTACAAGCGTGCGCCACCACGCCCGGCGCATCCCTTTTTGGTTTTTAATGAATGGAGTAATAATCCAAGTAATTGTCCTTAGGGTGCTGAAGTTTCTTTCTAAGTAAGTATTGTGGGTAAGATGTACCCCTTGGCAGCAGCACATTTCACAATCGCTTGTGATTGATGTTGCCAAAATATTTTTACTGCTCCAACACTTTGTCTGAAGACAGAGCAGAGGCAAGTGATTTCTGAGAGGTCAATAAAAGTAAAGTCTTAGACTTGAACTGATTCACAAGTAAACACATTTTTTATTTATTTTCACCTGATTTCTGCACATACTCATTCACACACATTCCTCACTATCCCCAGAACTTCAGTGAAGAACATAGTATTTGAGTAGGTTGAGAGTGAATGATGATAGCAAAGGCTGCACGGAATCATCTACTTGGGAAAATCAGACTGAGTAATTTTTATCCTACCAGACTCCATTCTCATCACCACGACTCCAACAATGAAGGCAGAAAATCAATTTCATTACCAAGCAACGTTTTCAATCACAGCCCTCTAAACTATTCAACATCAGAGTTACATTTCCCAAGTATTCAATGATTGGTCTACTTCCCTAACTGTGTGATATTTTAAGTATTTATTTTGAAAGAGGAAAAAGAAATACTCCCAATTTGGAAAAATGTGTCAAACATGAAACACTGTGGCATTCTACCTGGCATTCAGTGCCGCACTAACATTTCCCAAAGCTTAATAATTACATACCAATGTGCAATTAGAAAAATTTCCTGAAGTTATCCATTGTCCCAGACCTACAGAATTTGCAAAAACATCCATGAATTCCTATGATCTTCTTCAAAAGCAGTGGATTATATAAGGACAAACTATAAATGATAATCCAAAAAGGGATTGGAAATCCCTCTTTCTCTTAAGACCCAATTTGTTAGCTATAAGCTAATATTTCTCCCTTTTGTGAGGCATTACAAGTGTATTAATTAAATGATTACAACGAAAAAGGAACTTATGGTATTTTACATACCAAAGTATCCTAAAGGATTTTACAGCTTTTTGGAAAATGCAGAGGAGTATAAAAAGAGCAAATTTAAAAAATTATTCATACCACTTTCATTTATAGTACTGAAATTACTAATTACTTGCTAAGTTCTATTTATAGAGAATATCTTCAAGAAACTCAAAGTATTTTATAGATATCTCTAACCAATCTTTGCCATTTTGCAGATGTTAAGGTTATTTGTAAAATTAGAATTCTCATGGGGGAAAAAAGTAAAGGCAGAGAGAAATGAACTAAACCAGCTGAGAGTAAAAGCTGAGCTTAGCTCAGAGGTAGTCTGTTTCTTTGGCCAAGTTATGTATTATCCAAAGTATATTTTGGAGTTTAGAGTAGTTTAGTTTTATATATGTGACTTTTAGTATGCCTATTATATAACAATGTTTTACATTTAGTACAGTGTCTCACTAGTGTTTTATATTTAACTAAACCCATATTTTGTTTAGTTTCTCCCCCCCCATGTGTAGGTACATATGCACTACTGGGAATTGAACCCAGGGGTTCCATAGCAATGAGCAACACTCCTAGCCCTTTTTATTTCTTATTTTGAAACAGTCTCTTACTAAGTTACTGCATGATGGCCTCAAACCTTTGATCCTCTCATCTCAGCCTCTCGAGTACTGAAATTACAAGCATGGATCACTGCTGTCCAGCTTAACTAAACCATGTCAACCAAGATATTGTAGCTCTTCAGAAACCAAAGATTTTATCATCAAGTTCAGAATGAGTTGCCTCTCACCAGGATTTATGATTTCAGTCATTTGACTTTCCTGGTGTGATAGTTGGTCTGGTTTGTCAACTTGACCCACCTAAGATCATGTGACTTTGGTTGTATAACAGCAGATTGAACCAGAAGTCCTGCCCTAAATGTGGGTAGCAGGGTTCTGATAGGTGCAGGACTTAGATAAAAGAAGGAGAAAGTCGCGTAGAGGGAGCCGACCGTGACTCTTCCTGAAGAAAGCGCATCTGCTCTCGTCTGAGATCGTTGGTCTCCAAATTTGCCGTTTCCTTGAAGAGCTTCTTGATCTTCTGCTCTTGTCTGAGATCGTCGGCCTCCAGCCTTCAAACTGAAACTTCACCATCGTTTCTCCGAGGAGCTTCCTTATCTTCACATCTTGGACTGAATTGGTGGTTGCTTCAATCCTAAGGCTCCGGCTCTTAGACCACCCGACCAGCTACTGATTCCTCTGATTCTTCACGTGCAGTCGAAACTCAGGACTACATTGTGAGCTGATCTAATAAATCCCTTTTTCATATACTCATTCTTTGAATTCTGTTAATCTAGTGAACCCTGACCAATACACCTGGATTTCAAATAAATCATCTGTAAAAGCACCATGTACTCCCAGGTTTGTTGTGAGAATTAAATGAGAGAGTTAAATGCTAAGTACCTAGAACATAGAGCAAGTGGCAAGTTTTCTATTTTCCTTTAGGTATAAAATGACAGCCAGCTGTGAATTCATCCAGTTACTTTCTCATCTGGGTCAGATGTATGTTGGTGTTGCTGATGTATGCAACAGAACTTCCCGTGAGCAGAGTAAAAGGAAGGTGATTGAGTTATTTTTAAATAGCTGGTTTTGCTGTCCCTGTACCAATAGTGACAACAGCTATATTCAACTTCTGGGGATGAGATCATACTTAGAGTTTAGGAAATACACAATGAGTCGACTCGGGAGCCAAGCTAGTAAGAGGAGGAGCTGCACGCTCACGCTCCTCTCGGAGTACAAGCATGACTTGACTTGGAGAGAATTTAGTCGAAATTACTGTTCATTTCATTAAATAATGCAAAGTTTTACTCAAATCTGAATAATCTGTTCCAGGTTTTTCCCTTGCTGTTTTTTCAAGATATTCCCCCCAAAATGTAACAAAGTTTTCAATCTGTGTTATCTTAAGAGAACAGAGTGGAACCAAATCCAGTTTTACTCCTGGTTCTTCTGTTTACAAGTTTCATAATTTCAGGCTAAATTTCCCAAATATTTGAGACCTGGCTACATAAAATATAGGAAACTTAAAAGGTTGTTGGAAAGGTTGATTGGGAATGTTCATAAAAGACTCACATTGGATGCCTGGTCTACAGCAGACACTAAAAAATTATCATTTTTCTACTTCTTTTAATACAAAATATTTACTTAGTACAAGAACCACATCTCAAATGCATTGTTAAATGATGCATATTACTGACCCAGCTCAGTGTTTCTTCAAATTGAATGGCTCAACTCAACTTCTTCCATAAAAATATTGCTTTCAGAATAATAAAGGCTTGGTTTTAAATATTTTCCCTGCTTCCTGAATGATGGAGCACTTGGCTTCCTTCAAAGTGAGCACTCACATAAAGGCTCTAACTTAAGCAAGCTCTGTCTTTGAACAACGAAGGCAGATTAAAATACATTTTCCCCTTCAAATCCTTATAGCCAAGAATAATATCAGAACCATGAGAAATATCAAAGGGTAGATTATTTTGTTTGGCGACCAGTCATCCTCGACCAGCCTTTAAAATTATGAGGGACACAGAATTAACGAGCCAATATGTCATCCTGATTTTGTCACACAAATTATATTTAGGAGGCGCTGACAGCTACATTTTCCATATTCCATTATTTAAAAATCTGCCTCCTAAGTATTTCATGCTTCTATTTTCTCTCCCACATCTTACACTCAACTGCTCAACTTCAGGTCCTCATTATCTCCCACCTGCATGTGCCAATTGCAGGGATCTTTCTCCTGGCCTCTCAGTATCTATACTTAATTTCTCCAGTCCATCTTTTACACAGAGTAAACTCTAGGAGACAAATCAGACAATGTCTGGTACCATGTGGCTACACAAAATCCTTTAGTAGCTTCAAAACAGGAGGTTGATGCTACAAGAGACACAAAATATGGGAAGCCAAGACTCAGAAGAGAAGGGAAGTACAGATGAGTAAGCCTGCCAATAGTTTCAATAACTTGATAATTCCTAAGTGGAGCACCCAGCAGAAAATGCTCACTCGGGGCTAAGAAATTGGAAGAGTATTAGGTAGTTTCACAATGTTGGCAACACAGAAATTGGAGTTAAGAATCACCCTGGGGAACATGCCAAACTTTCCCTTGAGATTTCCAAACCTCTAAGCTGGAACCTAGGCTTAGAGGTGAGGCAGAAACAGATGAAAAATTACAAAAATGGAAACCCAGCCTTGAGTGATCTTGCCCCCTGATTGGGTTAGACTGATCTGCCTTTAGTCTAAGCCTTGCAAATAAAAATGAAATTCTTCTGTGGAGGAAAAAAGTTCACTAGAGCTTCCAAAAATGTTTCCATACATATTGGTCAAAATCCAATAAAATATTACTAGGCATGCCAAGAAACAAACTCAAGTGAAAAAAAATTATAGAAATCGACCTATGGGTGGGCCAGATAGTAAAGTTCTAAGAAACAGACTTTAAGTAACTGGGATCTGTATGTTTCAACAGAGTTGACCACCTCAGAGCCATTCCAACCTTGAGTCCTCAGATCCAATTCACTGACCCTCCCTTAAGTATTCATTCCTGAATGTCGACTTTCTTACCATGGCTGTCACCTTACACCAGTCAGAAGCCCCAGGGAGGGAGAGAGGAAGGCAAAGGAACAGGGCTTACTAAGTTTCCCCCAATCCACCACTCCTAGTGGTCACATCTTTTGTTCTACCACAGCTTTCCATGACTCTCAACTCTTTAAAACACTCAAGTTTAATAGCTTTTTGGGTCTTTATTTCCTTATAAAGACTCTCATGTCCTGCAAAACATCTTAAATAATTTGTATGTTTTCTCTTGTTAATCTTTTTTCAGTCTAAATTACAGGGTCCCAGCTAGAGACCTAGAAAGGAGAGAGAGAAAAAGATAGTTTTCCTCCCCTACAATTAATACAGACTCAACCAGACCTTCTGTCACTGTCCTTTCTAAAACAATTCTTCTGTTTCCTTTACCGGTTCCTCCTATGGTTCTTTTCTTAATCCACAACTCATTTGTAGGGTATCTGTTTATTGGCTACCTCCCACTGAAACATAAGCTCAATGAATTGATGGATCACCTTCATTTTATTCACATCTCCATTTACTGTATCTGGAATTGCATTGAGCTCACAATAGATAGCCACAATTACTTGTTGAATAAATTAGCACATCAACAAATCAGCACAGGTCTCCACTGCCTTGACAAAATTTGCAGGTAGACGGCATTTCTGTCCCAGGGCCTGGTCTGCACCCAGTGAATGTTCGTTTCTCTGGGGATTTCTCCTCATTTAGTCCTCTCAGAATTCAGTGCTATTGGAATGCAGTTGCATCCTGTAGCATATATTTATTTCATATCCATTTTGTGTGAAGAATTGAGATAAGCATAGTGCTGTGACATAAATGGCAGAATTAAAAATTAACAGAGGACAGACAGATGAGGACAATTCAGCAATGTGCTCAAAATAGCAGAATTGATTTTGAAACAGGCAGATAAATAAGAATTTCACTATAGTTGCTAATTTTATACAAAAGAGCAAAATTTTCCCTGGTTGAACAGGCCTGAGATTTCATTAGTACCTCATTCTAATCTCCTGAATTGGAACAACCATGAACTATATTATGTGGATATATATCACGCTTTAGTCAGTCTGCAGGTTGTTTGCAGACTTTTGTCCATTTATATTGATCATTCTCTTTCTTTATTGACAAAAATGGTCCACCTAAGATTTGAGGATAATTTAGGTATATTATATGAATAAGTATATTACTGGTATAAATACTATTTTCTGAATGGCTTGTGAACAGAATAAAAATGCTTTTTCCTATTTTATCCTCCTTGGTTGTTAATGTAATTTAATATTTTACACATGCCTTTTATAAAATGCATTATAATCAGGCTTATAACGTAACTGAGTCTTGTAGTCCTTATTTGTATATAAATCCATGTATTCCAGCCATTCTCGTGGTAGGGAGGGGGAAGTCATTCGTTGAAGTGGGGATGATTTTGGTTGTCACCCCGAGGGGCAGAGTACTGCTGATATGTGGTGGGTACAAGTGAGGAGTGCTCCTATAACCATCCTACAGTGCCAGGGACACCTCCCACAAAACAATTATCCAGCCAAAAATGTGCTAAGGTGGAGAAACCAGATTTATTCTTAAGTCTGATGTGCCTAGACTTAAATCTCAATAAATTCCCACCAGCGATAGTTTGAATCAGTCTTCCAAAGTCTGAAAACCTGAACTACTCTTCTCCTTCTTGATGTACAACTCTTAACCATCCTTCCTGAAACAAGTCAGATTTATCTGGATTCAAAACTCTGTTGGAGCAGGTCACCCTCCTCCTTGTGGACTTGAGTGATGGCCTCGTAGCTGCAGTATCAGCATTTACCACCTGGCCTCTCTGACATTTTGCAGATTTGAACTGCTCTCAAGTCTTTGGAAACTATATGATGGCTTCATCAGAAGCACATTTGCCATACTTTACCTCTTAGTTTTGGAATAAATTCCCTGCTCTTCTTTGAACCAACAAGGGGTTAATAAATACTTTACCTGGATGATAACCCTGGAGCCACACTCATGATCTTTTATTCTTTTTGATCAATTTTTTTTTCTAGTAAGTGCTGTCTAAAAGCGTATCATTCATACTAAAGGGTGCACATTTAAGTGTATAGCTTAAGGAATTTTCAAACAGTGAACACATTAAGTTAACCACAGCTCAGACCAAGAAATGGAAAGTTAATCACAGGCACCGCCCTCACCCTCTTTCCCAAAGGTAACTAACTCCTCTTCTGACTGCTACCCCCATAGATTACTTCTACCTGTGTTGGTGCTTGGCATAAACAGTCAAGTGACATTTACTATTTTATGACTGACAGTTTTGCTCAATATATTTTCAGTACCTTTGCATATTGCATATAACAGTAACTGGCTTTTGTTGATCCACAGTATCTCATGATATCAATAAGCCACGATTGACTGATCCATTTGACAACCATTGATAGATATTTGAATTGTTTTTGGTTCTCGCTATTATAAACAGAAATACTTTGATTATTCTTGTCTATGATCTTTGGTTGCGTACATACACCCACACATGCGTTTCTCTTGGTATATGATCAGCTTTAATAGATACTGCCTAATAGCTTATAAAAGAAAGAGCAACAACTTATACTCCCACGAGCAATGTAAGAGAGTCTCAGTGCTACACATCCTCACTAGCCGTTAGCATCCGTCTTTCTTATTTTAGCCATTGTGGTATTACTTATAAGTTTAATATGTATTTCCATGATGACTAATAAGGTTAATCACTAGTCATATGCTAACTGACCATTTGGACATCTTTTTATGGTGTATTTATTCATGTTATCTGCTCATTTGCATTTGATTGCCTCTTTCCTTTATTGACTTTCAGGGCTTAATGAAGTATGAGCTATGAGAAAGTAGTTCAAATAATGTCTCCCCCTCTATGGGCTATATTTTCATTCTCTTAGTTGTGACTTTTGATGAACAGAAATTCTTAATTTCCATGCATTTCAATTTATCAGTATTTCCTTAAAAGTAGGTTTTTAATCAAGAAAACTCAGTGAAATCAGCTGAGTATTATAGAACTCTCCTGAACTTTGGTGTATGTCTCATGAAATGTTTTGGGACTGACTCCCTCCAAGTTGTCTTATTTTATTCACCAAGAGTGAGCACTGTAACTGTTGTAGGAGTCTGCCAATATCTCGTGTCCAAAGATTGCACCGCTGTAAACTGAATACTACATTTCAACTTATTTTTAAACTACATAAAGGAAGAGATAGAAAATTTATGTTAAGAACAATGCAATAAAGCGACAAGTATGTAATATTTTAACCCGTTATTTTTCACTAATATTCCACTCTTTGTGCATGTGTATACATGCAATGATTATTTACTAAACCTCTCTAGTCATACAGCAAAATAATGTAAGCACAACATAAGAAATACAAAATTAGTTTATATTAAAATGTATAATGCTTTCAAAATTTGATAATTTGTGCGTGCGCGTGCGCATATGTGTGTGTGTGCACGAGTGTATTGCTGGAGATTGAAACCAGAGGCATTCTACCTCCACCCCAGCCCTACTTCTATTTATTTATTTATATTTGAAACAGGATCTCACTAAATTGCTGAGAGCCTTGCTAAGTTGCTGAGGCTGGCTTCAAATCTGCGATTCTCCTGTCTAAGCTTCCCAAGTACTGGTATTGCAGGCATGCGCCACCATGCCCAGCTCAGATAATTTCTTGAAGAAAATAATGAAAAAATTGTAGAACTATCTAACAAGTAAAGAAAATGCTAAGAAAAATTAGGCATCTATAATGCCGTTGATAACTGAAGCCCCCTTCCAATTTAAAATTCACCCAGTGTATAAAAGGGATTAAAACAGCAAGTGTAACTATATACTGGTACATATAAGCACGTACTTTCCTCCACTTTTTGCTAGTGACTTATTTGCTCTAACAGCCTGCTTATCTCTGTACTCGTTTTCCACAGGCTGACCTGGATCTGATAGCATCTGTTATCCATTTAAGATCATTTTAGTTTTCCTTTATTGTCTTTCATCTGCGTGTAATTTGTGTATGTACACACACACACAAACATGTATACCCTTGATATATATGCAATAAATTATAACTTTACAAGTCTTATTAACTTAAGTTTGGCTTTAATTAAATTTTGGGCATGGGGTGCTTAACAAAGTTCCTTTGATAATGTTATTAGCTGGTAACTACATATTTCCTCATTACAAAGCTAGATTTTAATTATTATTTATTACATACTTCAGGCTACCAGTTTCATCAGCATCTAAACAAATTGGAGTTTGCCAAATGTAACGAAATCACAAAACCCGAGGGTTCTATCCAATTACGCTGTAGAGCAGGACTTTTTTTTCTTGTTTTCCAAATCAAACATCCTCAGCAGAGGGAGGGTCAGATAGCTCTGTATTGAAGTCCATCACAGGCTTGTTAAATTAAATTTAAAAGCACACTGAACCTTAGTACTGGGTGTGTGTTAAAGACCCCCTAAGAGTCTATATGGGATATGAGAACTTTTTAAATAACTGGGTACAGGTTGTTCCTTCCAAGAAATACATATGGAATTATCAGACAATGATTACTGTCATTTTTTTTTTTTTTTGCGGTACCGGGGATTGAACGCAGGGGGATTCTACCTCCGCGCCACACCCCCGGACCTATTTTTTATACTTTATTTTGAAACCGGGTCTCACGAAGTTGCGGAGGGCCTCACTAAGTAGAGAGAGAGAGAGACAGGGAGAAAGAGAGAGAGAGAGAGAGAGAGAGAGAGAGAGCTGAGGCTGGCCGTGAACCCAGATCCTCCGGTCTCCGCCTTCCAAAGTACTGGGATTACAAGTGTGCGCCACCACGCCCAGCTTTATTGTCATTTTTTAAAAAACAAGATACACTCAAATCTTTTCCAGTTAGAGTCTGCATGTCTGAAAGAGGCAAGGAAAACAGGCAACCTTTACAAATCTTCATTCTAAATCCCCTTTGTGAAGGGACATATGTTTTCATTAGTATGTGCAACCTAGGGAGTAGTGGGGACACAGAAGGGACTCCAGTTGATAATGGAGAACCCTCAGTGGGGCAAGGGAAGGGGGAGGGCAAGAAAGAAGCGAATCAGTGGAATTACTATCATAAACAATATGTACATGTGAAAATATACCAACATCATTCTCGGTACTTCATACGGGTGGGAGGAGGCAGGGGGCACTAAGAGCTGTGTGCATGTATGTTAACATCAAATAGATATTCATTGCGATGTAAGACTCCAATGCACCAATAAAAGCACGTTAAAAAAAAAAGCCCCTTTGTGTAAGACTTGTTTGGGCCATACCACTCCTCAGCATCTTTCCAAAAGAATTGAAGTTAGGATACTATAGTGTTACATGCATACCCGTGTTTACAGCAGCACAATTCACAATAGCCTAATTATGGATCAACCTAGATGCCCACCAACAGATGAATGGATAATGAAAATGTGGTCTATACACACACAATGAAATTTTACTCAGCCCTACAGAAGAACAAAACTATGTCATTTGCAGCAAAATGATGGAACTAGAGAATATTATGCTAACTGAGATCAGCCAGTCTCACAAAATCAAGGATTCTATGTTCTCTCTCATATGTGGAAGCTACAGCAAAAATAGGCAGCAAAAGAGGCTTTAGTCAAATGAGGAGAGAGACCAGTAGAAGAGTTGAAGGGGACTGGGGGAGGGGGTGGGGAGGGGAAAGATGAGGATTCGGGAAGGGAACGTTCAAATAAGGTTACATCCATACAAGAAAGATTCACTACCAATTTCATAGGGATAGAGGAAGGGGGAGGAGGAGCATATGGAGGAAAATACAGCAAGTGATAGGCACATGTATGTCTGTATCGCTTTGAATGTCACCATGGTGCATAATTACACTGCACCAATAAAAGTATTAAAAAATCCTATGCAGAGAATCTCAAAGAAGGAAGGAAGGAAAGAAAAGAAGACTTTTGCTGGCTTTCACTTGCAAAGGATTATCTATGAAAGTATAAGGATAGGATTACTTGTATATGTGCTTTCCTGACAAAATACAGCAAAACGTTGATGAGCATCATCATTGGCCCATATTTTCTGGTCTTAATGTAATGATAAAAGGGTATCAACACCTGCCCCGATGTAGTAAATTCACAGATGCTAAACTGTCAGTAGTGGGTCACCCTTCTGCCTCAACTCCCTCAGTCACTTTAGTGATTCACACTTGTCCCAAATTCTGGACCATTCAGGAAGTTGGAGAAGCCACCTTCAGGTGCAGGTAGAATCAAAACATAGCAAGATATTGTGAGACACTACATTTGTTGTACATTGTAAAAATACAGGCAAAGAGACACTTTTGTAGCTGTTTTCTTGATATAGCATAACTTGGCTTTCAAAGATTAAAGAAAAATAAATCTAAATATGGTCTTGGCCAGATGGGTGAGACAAGTTCTACTTTTTGTTTAGTTTGAGAAGTACATTTCCTATGAATAGACCTCAATCTAATAGAATTTAAAATAAAAATTCATCTGACAAATGATCCAGATTCCTTTCCCTGATGTCCCTTCTTGGAAAATGTAGAGTGACAGCTTTGTCCTGGTATATACATCTGTCTTTTCCCCTCAATATCACTGTGTGGTAATAAAATATTTTGGCAATGGCTGATGAGCCACGTGAGACAGAGCCCTAAGAGGTACTGGTACCCACCAGCAGCTGTGTCTCAGGACCTCACTAGTGAATTCCATCTCATCATGCACCATGACTCTTAGTGCTGAGAATTAGAGAACTCAGAGCCAGAACAGGACGGAACAACAGGAACAGAATTCCCCAGATAAAGAAATGAGAGGAGTCATCTAGGTCACAGACAGCGTAGACTCTGACTTTAACCCTGTTTCACCACAGCAGATCACATCCTATCATCAGAAATCCTATATAAAGTTACAAATGTCCGAGCTGGGCACAGTGGTGTATGACTGTATTTCTGGTACTTGGGAGGCTGAGAGAGGAGGGTAACAGGTTCGAGGCCAGCATGTGGTAATTTAGCGAAACCCCGTTTCAAAATAAAAAATAAAATTGGGCTGGGGGTGTAGCTTAGAGGTAGACCACCCCTGGGTACAATCTCTAGTTCTACGCACACACCAAAAAAAAGAAAATACAAATGTTCCAACCAGAAATAGCCCACAGTAGAGGTGAGAGGGAGAGGAAGAGAGAGGAGGGAGGGAAGGAAGGAGGGAGAAAAAGAGGAAAGGAGAGGAGGGAAGGGGAGGGGAGGGGAGGAGAGGAGAGGACTGACTGGTGGTATGGTGTGGCTTTGGAGATGATCAAACCAGAGAACCTATAACTCCTTTGCCATTAAGCAACTGCATGACTTAAGGAAATTATTTCTTCTGTTTGAACTCAGTTTTTCTTACATGGACATAATATCACTGGTTTCATAAAATCGGGAGAATTAAACAAGATAATATATTTGAAAGTGTCCATTATGGGAAGAGAATTCAAATAATAGTTTTCATTCTCTGGATAATAAAGTACGACCTGCTTTGGCCAGAGTGAAGTTATGAGATCATCAGGTAATATATTTATGAATATAATTCTTGTCACTTAAGATTATGGGCTTGATCTAAAAAAAAAAGTGAAAAGTGGGATTAGAGGGAGAGAATTAGGGCAAGCCTATAAGCATGGTTCAAATCCCTGAAAGTTGCAAAACATAAAATTCAGATTCTGCCAATGTAAGGATTTTTAGACCTCTCCTTTCTACTCTGCTCCCAGAAGAAACCAGGAGCTTGCTTTATAATTGAGCTGTATCTAGAAGCATAGTTGTTTATACACAGTTCAAAACGATCATCGAATGTAAAACAGGTGTATATTAACATTCCCAGAAACCATGCCCACGAATGTAACGTACACATCGTTATTGCCACAAAGTGCCCGAGTTCCTTGCACAAGATGAAATTATAACAATTCATCAGCTGTTTTTCTCCAAGAATTAGCATGCCAGAGGTACTGCAACTCATTCTGGAAACAGGCTTCTTCATTTACTTCAACTTGACCTTAAGAAATCAGAGAGAAACAGGCAATAGGGAACGATGGAGGATCCAGAGATTTACAGCTTGATGCTTCCCCAGTGAGGGCACTCACACCTGTTCCTTTATCAGTGATGACACCTGCAAGGTTGACCTGAACATAAACTTACCACTTCCTAATACACCAGGACCTGTGAGTCAGGAGGTGCTGTAGAGACAATTCTCTTGTAGCATGGGGTCACACATACATGTACATGCAAGGACATGCTATATACATACATGTGCATATGTGTATAAATGGAACTACACGGCTACACATGTAAACATGTATATATATGTATATATGCACATGTATACACACATATATATACACATATATATACATACACATGTATATCAGTGTGTGTATGTGCATAGATGAAGGCACACCCTGTGACATGTTTGTCCATTGGTTTCCCAAATTATCCACTGTATTTGGAGCAAAAAGACTAGAATTCAAATCCTAATTTTACCTCTTAACTGCCCACCACACTATAATCTCTATTTGAACAAAAGAAACTGTCTACTATGTTCACTCTTTTTTCATTTGCTCCCAGTAAATTTCCAAGCAGTTGTCCAATAAACATTTCTTACATAAAGGAACAGCGAAGATTTTTTAAAAAGTTTTAAGTCCTGCGCCATTCTCTTCAATTAGGTTTTATAATGCCATTCTAAGAAGCATATAGATGAGGTGGAAATCATTCTAAAATAAGGCAGTAAAGGTTCACAGGGACTGGAATAAGTCTTAACAAAAGTCACAGAGTTTAGTAAGTGGCACAGCCAGTGTAGATCCCTTTCGGTTTTGACTTCTGCTTCTGTAAATTGGGAATGACAATGTGTGCGCTCTCACAGGGTAGTTATAAGGAGCGAAGTAGATTAGCCACATGCATGTGGTCTATAAAGAACAGAGTGCTGTGTAAATCAGAGGCATCATTACTCTAGCTTCCCATGCTTAGAGGCAAGACATGTAATCATCAATGCCAAGCGCACTACCAGAAAAAAGAAAAAACAGAGCATGGGAGCCTGACAAGAAGAGCTTTCGAATCATTTCACATCCCAGAGATAATACAATAAGCTTATAAGAGAAAATCTTAGGGGTTACTAGGGAAATAAAACTCCTAGACTTCTGATCCAATTCATTTCCCAATTATGTGACAACAGTGAAACTACTGACAGCAAACACATAGTCTGTCCTCTTGCTGATTATGCCACTAGTCACACTATCTTTCAAATTTGGGTTAAGGGAAATACAAATGCCTATCTTTCAGTATTTTAAGATAAATGTTTCCCATGGTTTACTTTTTCAAATACTTGTAGAGTTCACTTAATACTTGTAGAGTTCATTACTGAATTTAATCATTTTAAAGTAAATATAGGGAGTTGTTCTTTGGGTATGGCATCAATAATTACTCACTGACTCAATGAGACAGTATTATTTTGGGTAACACAACGGGCTTCTATCTTTTGTTATTAGCATCTTCCTACAACAAATGTTTTAGCAGGTTCAGGATAATATAATTCTTAAAATGCTAGAGAGAAAAGTTACTATAAGTAATAACAGAAATATAAATTATAAAATTACTTTCTCCCAGTAAAAGTCTAGAGATACAAAACTAGAAATGTAAAGCATATTAAGAAATCTCTTTATGGATTTATTCAGATTCAGGAAGAATTTGACTTCCTGACAAAAGAATGAGCCAAGGATACATGCCCATGTTGATTGTAGCATTTTTCACATTAGCCAAGATATGGCATCAATTTAAGTGTCCATAAATGAATGATTACATAAAGAAAAGGTGGTACATAACCACAGTGGAATACAGTGCAACTCATAAAAAACAGGAAATCTTGTCATTTATAATAGCATTGATGAACCTGGAGGAAATTGTGTTAAGTAAAACAAATCAGACACAGAAAGGCAAAAACTGCATGATGTCACAAAATGACTAATGTAGAGGCCAAGGAGAGAATCTTAAAGGCAGCGAGAGTAAAAGACCAAGTAGCATTCAGAGGCAAACCAATAAGAATCACTCCCGACTTTTCAAACCAAGTAATGAAAGCCAGGAGGGCCTGGAGCGACATATTCCAAACTCTGAAAGAAAACAACTTCCAGTCAAATTTATCTACCCAGCAAAGATATCTATCAAATTTGACAGGGAAATAAAAACCTTCCATGACAAACAGAAGCTGAAAGACTTTATGTCTTCCAAATCAGCACTAGAGAAAATACTCAAAGAGATTAATTACAAAGAAGAAATAATAAAGAAACGCCAGAACCAGGGAAATAATAATTTCCATCAAGCAAACAACTAGGCAAAGAAGAACAAACACTTCCTCAAACAGAAATTAAAACTCAATATGTTGGGAATTAAAACTCATCTCTCAATAATCATGCTGAATATAAATGGCCTCAACACCCCAATCAAAAGACAGAAGGTGGCAAAATGGATTAAAAATCACAATCCATCTATATGCTGCCTGCAAGAAACACACCTTACAAGTAAAGATACAAACTAAAGATGAAGGGATGGAGCAAGGTAATGCACACTAACGGAACTCGAAAACAAGCAGGAGTAGCAACTATGATATCAGACAAAGTAGACTTCAAACCTAAACTTATCAGAAGAGACAAAGCAGGTCATTTCTTACTGGTAAAAGGAATAATACAGCAAGAGGATATAATGATAGTCAACATTTATGCCCCAAACATAGGTGCAACCACTTTCATAAAAGAAACTCTTTGTGACATTAAGTCACACAGAGATCCCAATACAATAATATTGGGAGACTTCAATACCCCTCTCACACCACTAGATCGATCTTCAAGACAAAAGGTCAGTAATGATGCCTCAGACCTAAGGAATACCATAATGGACCTACTGAAATATTTCCCCCAACTACAGCTGAATTCACATTTTTTTTCAGCTGCTCATGGAACCTTCTCTAAAATACACCATATCCTAGGCCACAAAGTGAGTACTAGCAAGTTCAAAAAATGTGATATAATCCCCTGCATCTTTTCAGACCATAATGGAATGAAACTAGAAATCAACTATAAGAAGACCCAGCGAAACCTCATAAACACATGGAGACTGAACACCACACTGCTGAATGAGGAATGGGTCACAAAAGAAATAAGAGGAGAAATTAAGAAATTCCTTGAAACAAATGAAAACAGAGATATAACATATGAAAATCTCTGGGGTACTCTGAAGGTAGGATTAAGAGGAAAATTCATAGCATTGAGTGCTCACATAAGAAGAACAGAAAATCCCCAAATAAATAACTTAATGACACACCTCAAAGCCCTTGAAAAATAGGAACAGTCTAACCCCAAAGCCAGTAGAAGACAGGAAATTATTAAAATCAGAGCAGAAATCAATAAAGTAGAAAATAAAAAATATACAAAAAAAATCAACAAAACCAAAAGCTGGTTCCTCGAAAAAATAAACAAGATAGATAAACCACTAGCCAACCTAACCAAAAGAAAGAGAGAATCAGCCCAAATTACTAAAATAAGAGATGAAAAAGGTGATATTACCACTGACAGCACAGAAATCCAGAGGATTATCAGAAATTACTTTGAAAAACTATACTCCAACAAAATGGAAAACCTAGAAGAAATTGACAAATTTCTAGACACATACAACCTTCCTAAGTTGAATGAAGAAGATAAAGAAAATTTAAATCAACCAATAGCAATCAAAGAGATTGAAGTAGCAATAAAGAGCCTACCACCAGAGAAAAGCCCAGGTCCAGATGGTTTCCCAGGTAAATTTTATAAAACCTTTATAGAAGAATTAATCCCAGTACTCCTCAATCTATTCCATGAAATAGAAAGAAATAGGACTCTTCCAAATTCTATGAAGCCAACATCACATTAATACCAAAACCAAATAAGGACAGCTCAAGAAAAGAAAACTACAGACCTATATTGTTGATGAACTTAGACACAAAACTTCTAAACAGAATACTAGCAACGTGCATTCAAAACCACATCAAGAAAAACATACACCATGACCAATTCGGTTCATCCCAGGGATGCAAAGCTGGTTCAATATACGAAAAACAATCCATGTAATCCATGTAATCCACCACAAGACAAAAATCACATGACCATTTCAATAGACACTGAAAAAGCATTTGACAAAATCCAACACCCATTCATTATAAAAATACTGCAGAGAGTCGGAATAGAAGGAACATACCTTAACATCATACAGGCAATATACAATAGGCCCACAGCCAACATCATGTTGAATGGGGAAAAACTGAGAGTTCCCCTTAAAAACAGGAACAAGACAAGGATGTCCACTATCACCACTCCTTTTCAATATAGTGCTAGAGACTCTAGCCAGAGCAATAAGGCAAAAGAAGGAAATCAAAGGAGTACAAATAGGAAAAGAAGAACTGAAACTATCTCTACTTACAGATGACATGATATTACACTTAGAAGACCCAACAAACTCAACAAAAAAAGGCTTATAGAACTGATTAACAAATTCAGCAATGCAAATATAAATCCACTGAAAAAGAAATCCAAAAAAACATTTCCACTCATGATATCCCCCCAAACAATAAAATAGTTAGGAATAAACCTAACCAAGGATGTAAAAGACCTCTACAAGGAAAATTATAAAACATTGAAAAAAGAAATTGAAGACGATCTTAGAAGATGGGAAGACTTCCCATGCTCTTGGATAGGCAGAATAAATATCATCAAAATGGCCATTCTTCCAAAAGTGATCTACAGGTTCAATGCTATACCCATTAAATTACCAAGGTCATTCTTCACAGACATAGAAAAACCAGTCCTTAAATTCATTTGGAACAATAACAAACCCAGAATAGCCAAAGTAGTTCTCAGCAACAAGAACCATGCAGGAGGCATCACAATACCTGACTTCAAACTATATTAGAGAGACATAGTAATAAAAACAGCATGGTATTGGCACAAAAGCAGACATATAGATCAATGGAGCAGAAGAGAAAACTCAGAAACAAGTCCACACACTTACAGCCAATTTATTTTTGATAAAGGAGTCAAAAACATACACTGGAAAAAAGATACGCTCTTCAACAAATGGTGTTGGCATAACTGGTTAACCACAGGCAGAAAAATGGAAATAAACCCCACTTTCTCACCCTGCACAAGAGTCAATTCAAGATGGATCAAAGACCTGGAAATTAGACCAGAGACCTTGCAGCTACTTGAAAAGGGCATAGGTCCAACTCTTCAACACAAAAGCACAGGCAAAAACTTCCTCAACAAAATCCCAAAGGCACAAGAAGTTAAAAAGAAGATCAATACGTGGGATTGCATTAAACTGAAGAGCTTTTGTGCAGCAAAGGAAACTATCAAGGACCTCAACAGGGAGCCGACAGAATGGAAGATTTTTGCCAGCTACTCCTTTGATAGAGGACTAATATCTAGAATATACAGAGAGCTCAAGAAACTCACAGCTAAAAAAAAACAAACAACCCAATCAAAAAATGGGCAAGTGAACTAAACAGGCACTTCACAAAAGAAGAAATACAAATGGCCAATAAATGTATGAAAAAAATGTTCGACATCATTAGCAATCAGAAAACCTTTGATGAGTAAAGAAGGCGACCTAACTGAGGGAGACGGGAGGGGGGAAGAGGGAAACACCCTAATGCACAGGATGTACATACACAAATTTATCAAAGTCAACTACTATGCTGAGCATGAGAAGGAGGGAAGGGGGAGGGAATGGGGTTGGGAATTGGGGGAGGGCTAATTGACTGATGTGTGCGTGTGTACTTCTACCACCCTGAAACCCATCAAGATGTATGATTACAATGCACCAATAAAATAAAAAAATTAACCACTCCTTGCATAGTGCTAGGTCCTACTGACTGAACCATATTTCTAAAACATATATTTGCTTAGCCTAGTATATGTGCATACATATGTTCCCCCTTGGTGTTACTTAGCTTCTTCACTGCACTGTATCAATCAGAGATGATTGTGTGAATATTTCAAGGCGCTGTTTGAAATAATAATTCAAACCATTACAATGTTGTTAGGGAGTCACCAGCTGTAACACTACTAATGAATATTAATGTTCTTTTATATTTGGCTGGCACTGAAATAATAGCAGTTGTCAGGCAGCATCAACAATTTTAACTCGGACACTCTGGAAAGTCATTTTCCATCTGAAATGCCCTCTAGATTACATTTTGTGGTCACCGCACAGCCATGAAGTCAGCTATGATCAATATCACAAAGAGCAATACTGTTAGAATAATGTCATAATAAAATGAAACAAAAACAATTCATTTCCCCCTTCTGCTGCTTCTATTCTTCTACAAGTTGGATTAAAGGCCTTCTAATTTGCTCAGTTTGGGTAAAGAGATCTATAAGAACAAATTTTAATGCTTTTCAATCACATTAAATGAAAAGAATAGAATTGGAAGGGAATAAAAAGAACTCAATCGCAGTATGTAAGTTTTCTGCCATTTGAGAAAGATCTATTGTAAGAATTTATCCTGTTTGCCAGATCCACAAGCGGGATCAAATCATTCAGATGTAGCAAAATATTTAAGTTTTTTTTAAGTCACCCTGACAAGATGAATGGAACTGCTTTAGAAAAACTGTTCAAAGCAATCTGTTGATTATTATATGTATGCCAAATTAATAGAATGTTGTGCACATCCTTTGATAACTGGTAGTTAAGACATGATATGGCCACACCCTGGCCCAGGGTCCTTTACGTCTTCAGTAGTTGGGATTATTTTTAAATATCATCATGAAAAAAAATCTCTGTTTACTAAGGCAGACCAAATATATACTATTGTACATATAGAAGTAAAACCTAATGATAAATAGGTATGCTGTGTGGTAATTATCCCTCTTCTGATAAATTTATACTAATACTATAAAGCACTAACTTTCTTGAGCATTTGGTCTTTGCTAGGTCCTGTGGAAATATTTTCCAGGCACTGTCCCATTCAACCTTCAGTCTGTCTCTGTGGGCCTCTCAGATGAGTGAAGCAAGGTCATGAAGCAAACAACAAAGCTAGGATTTGAACCTAGGCCGTCAGACTCAGAGCAGACAATGATTAAACCATTTGTATTGGACAGGGTTCTCTAGATTAACAGAATACACAGAATGAGTATATTTTAAAAAAAAAGGATTTATCAGATGGCTTACAGTTTGCAGCAATGTAGTCCCAGGTTCTGACTGCACGTGGAGGGTCAGAGGAACCAGTAGCTGGTCGAATGGTCTAAGAGCTGGAGTCTTAGGATTGGAGCAACCACTAATTCAGT
>PVJS01037123.1:0-20101 GCA_004027185.1 Glis glis
CTCCTCCTCCTCCTCCTCCTCCTCCTCTTCCTCTTCTTCTTCTTCTTCTTCTTCTTCTTCTTCTTCTTCTTCTCTCTCTCTCTCTCCTCCCTCCCTCCCCCCCTCCCTCCCTCTCTTTGCTTCCTGGCTGCCATTAGCAGAGCAGCTTTCCTCAGCCATGCCCTTCCACCATGATGTTCTGTGTCACCTCAGGCCCAGAGCAATGGAGCTGGCCGACCATGGACTAAAACCTCTGAAACCATAGGCCAAAATAAGCTTTTCCTTCTTGAAGTTGTTTTTGTCAAGTATTTTGGTCACAGAGACGAAGAGCTGACTAATGCAGTAGGAAAATGTACTAAAATATTGTGTTTCTCCTCCCTATATATTTTTCCCTTTCCATTTCCTGAAGTAGTCTCTTGCCATAGGTATCCTGGCATGCCAAAAAAAAGAAGCTGATTGAAGTCAATATTTTCCTAACTTCTAGAAAAAAAATTAAGTTCATTGAAAAAAATGTCTCAGGTGTTACAGAAGGACGGAGAGACTCTGTGGACCAGAAGAGAGAGAAGATTCTTCAGAAGTGGAAAGAAGACAACTGGATCCGGGTCTTAACTGAAGCCTGATCTACACAGTAAGGCCTCAGAGAGAAACTGCTGGGCTATCTACACACCCAGGCCTAACTATAGGGATCCCAGTCCTGGGGCTTGCCAAAGATTCACCGCCCATTCCCTAGTCCATTAAGAAGCTACAAAGCTGTCACAGCTGGAGGGAGCACTCAGCCCAGGGTAATCGACTTCTTTCCAGTGACTGTCAGGACTCCTTCAACTTCCTTCTGTTCTGGAAGACCCTTGGCCCAACCCTGATGGGGGATCAGCTTTGTAGAGAGAGGAGTAATTCCCACTGATAATTCAAGTTGAAGTCGAAATGTGTCAAAATTCAGTTGATAGGATAGAAAATAAAGCAGTGCACTAATTTTTTCATAGTTGAATTTGTAGTTAGAACTTCAAACTTAGTACTCACCGCTTGTCTCAATTCTCAAAACAACTCATGCCATAAGAATTGCTATCCACTTCCATCTCCTAATTGACTATAATAGTTATATGTGATTCTTATTTTAGGTCTGAAGTACACAAAATTAGTTCAATTATAATCATTGGTTCACAACACTTTCTCATTATTGATTCAAACTGAACCTCTTTTATGTAGTTAGTAATTTTTAGTTATTTTTAATGATATAATAAGCACGCATAAATCCACCATTAAAAAATAAAAAGCAAGGACCTTGATATACACATAATTACCTCTCCTCGCTATCCTCTGCTCCCCCCCTTTTAGATAACCACCATCTCAAGTCCTATTTCATTTGTTCCTTGCTTCCTTTTATTATGGCCTTATCAGATATATCTATATTCTTATATTATTTATTTTTACTTACACTGCTTTTAACATTATGAATAGGTATCCTACCATATGTGAACTTTTTGGGCTGACTTTTTACACTTAATATGATATTACTGTTTCAGCCATATTACTGGGTGGGACTGTAATCTATTCATTTGACAGCTATACAATGTTCTATTGTGTGACTATACTATCGTTTTTCATCCCCTCCTCCAAAGGGCATTTGAGTTGCTTCCAGTTTTTGCTATTATAAACAGTGGCATTAGGTATTTGTTTTTGGTATGTCTCCTATTGAAGACTGGACTTTGTGCCTCTGTTTCCCACCACTCTGCACTCCAGCCCATATTCTATACTACTTTCAGAAGAGCATGTCTAACACATGCACCTTGGCTGGAATTCAGGGGAGTTCCACAGAGTCCACGGAGGACCTCGTCTGCACAGAGACCATATGGAAAAGCGATATGACTCTATGGCAGGAAAAGGAAAAAGTATCAAAATGGAGAGAAAACAATGGTTACTATAAGCAAAAATAAATAAGTCAGTCCCCACCCTAACAAGTCTATGGGTGTTCAATGATATGAACCCTGGGATTGAGAAAAAGCAAATTAAGTTGGTAAATTAGTGGGCTAACAGCCATATAGCTTAGGGAGTACAAAGAATGGGAATTGGAGCAGCCTCAGAGATTAGGGAGTTAAGTGTCCCGGTGAGCCCAGGCTTGGAGAAGCCTAGACCCACAGCCAGCCTCAGCAAGCTTTGGCCAGTGTGCCCCAAACCATGCTTTTGTTGGGAGGTGGAATAAGGCAATGTTCTCCTTTTTTACACCAACCTCAGAACTATCCTTAATAAATTTTAATTAGCTATATTAGTATAGCAGGACTATCCATCCTGTATTTCACATATTCCCAGGAAAGTGGAGGTGGGAGAAAACAAATATATAATCCAACTTGGTAACATTGTATACATCTAATTACAAAACAAAATGTTTATAAGTAACCACTATTATAGATATGGCACAGACCTGAGACTATAATAATTTTTCAACATTTCAACATCCCCATTTCCTCAATATTCAGTTCCACATTTAGACATAAACCAAAAGACCTCACATAAGATCTCTGGCTTATCTTCCCAGCCTCATCTTCCACTAATCTTCATAAGTGCCAGTCATCTCAGTTATAGCAACCTCATGGATTCCCTAAAATTGACATGTTTAGGCAAGTCTCTTTTGTTTTTCTTTTCAACTATCTGAAATACATTTCCCACCCCATCCACTAACTTCTTTTTTTTTTTTTTTTGCGGTACGAGGGATTGAACCCAGGGGCATTCTATCTCCGCGCTACACCCCTGTATTGGTCAGATCAACAGAATTCAAAGAATGAGTATATGAAAAAGGAATTTATTAGATCAGCTCACAATGTAGTCCTGAGTTTCGACTGCACGTGAAGAATCAGAGGAATCAGTAGCTGGTCGGGCGGTCTAAGAGCTGGAGCCTTAGGATTGAAGCAACTACCTATTCAATCCAGTCCAAGATGTGAAGATAAGGAAGCTCTTCGGAGAAACGATGGTGAAGTTTCAGTTCGAAGGCTGGAGGCCGACGATCTCAGATGAGAGCAGAAGATCAAGAAGCTCTTCAAGGAAACGGCAGAGTTAGAGGCTAATGATCTCAGACGAGAGCAGACGCGTTTTCTTCAGGAAGAGTCGCGGCTCCCTCCACGCGGCTTTCTCCTTCTTTTATCTAAGTCCTGCACCTATCAGAACCCTGCTGCCCACATTTAGGGCAGGACTTCCGGTTCAATCTGCTGTTACACAACCAAAGTCACATGATCTTAGGTGGGTCAAGTTGACAAACCAGACCAACTATCACAACCCCCGGCCCTATTTTTATACTTTATTTTGAAACCAGGTCTCATGAAGTTGCGGAGGGCCTTACTAGGTAGGTAGAGAGAGAGAGAGAGAGAGAGAGAGACAGAGACAGAGACAGAGAGACAGAGAGAGAGAGAGAAAGAGAGAGAGCTGAGGCTGGCTGCCAACCCGGATCCTCCGGTCTCCGACTCCCAAAATACTGGTATCACAAGCATGCACCACCACGCCCGGCTGCCATCCACTAACTTCTAAGTGATCTCAAAGTGGTACCTCAAGGGTCATTCCCTTCTGCTATCATCTGACTTTACCTAGCCCTTAATTAGCCCCTTAGACCTTCTCTCTTTCTTCTTCCCCACCTCCATCTTCCCATCCTCAACCCCAGGCTTCTAAAACACCACAAATATACTTCTAATTTAACCACAAACTTATTTTTCCTCCAATTAAATTTTGAATTTGTTTAGGCTGAGGGTTACAGTAAATGTCATCTAGTAGACATTCAACAAAGGTTTATATTGTCAATGCTATACATGAACTCCCTACTTAGCTTAACCTGATGGGACACTCATCTTCCAGGTCCTGAGTGTAATGTGGGCTGACAGCTTCTACCTGAAACCTTCTTAGGACAATTGCCCTTGGTTGACAGGAGCCAACTAGCCAGAATTCACCTGGGAGGAGGTTATGCCAAACTTTTGCTATGTCAACCTATTAAAGGGGTACAAAAACTCAGTCTCTTCCCCAGTGGGGAGGACACTCCTTCAGATAACGCATGTCTTAGTATCAGGGGTCAGGCCAAGGCTAGACTTTGCCTGACACTATATTCTTCCTTACTCTTCTGATTCTGCATCCTGCTTCCTGGTTCCTTTGCTATGTTTTCCTGAAGAAAACATCCTCTACAAAGCATATGCATCCAAATTTGCTTTAGGCTCTGTTTCTAGGTAATATACCTTGAGACGTTTGGTTTTGTTTAATTGAGTTTCATTGAATTTGTATAACTTGTTCAAGGGAAGATAATATTTGAGCTTAAGTCTTTATTATGGTAAAATCTCTATATCAAATGTCTCCAATAGTCGAAAAGTTATGGGCAATAATTATATGAAAAAACATATATATTATTATATACAACTTAACATGTATATACAACTTAATATGTATAAAATATTATATATCTCTGAAATCTTGACTTGGTAACAGTAAAAAGACAAAAACAGGATAATTAACATACTCTCTGAGTCTCAGAGTCTCAGTTTCTCAAATGGCAAGTGGGAATAACTATCCCATAGAATTGTTCGGTAGTTTAAAATAGATAATGGTAAATTACCTACCACATAATAAATGCTCAATAGATAATTTCCAATACTCAACAGGATCATATATAGTAGTTTTAAAACACAGTTTATAGACAGTAGTGTCAAGTAATATATGAAACATATAGAGGCAATTTTATTGTATTTGGAAGGACATCCATTCAAAGTATAGGAAAGTCCAACGGGACCAAACATCTATCAAATACAGCCCCTGAGAGTATTTTGTGTCAGCTTATAGACAAATGTGAGTTTTGAATTTGTACACTCATTTATTAGAAAATAGGCTTATTGTGATTAATGATGGGCTTGCTACTGGGCACATTCACTCATAGTCAAGATCAAATGTTAAATCTCTCACTTAAGTCTGGAAAACAAGAGGAAGCTGGGAAAGGTCTCCTGCACTCAGACCCTCTGAATTAGAGGCATTCTTCCCCGTCGATGCTTGCGCGGAGTCCGGGCAAGGTGTGACTTGCTCTTAACTGGGAAGTTTTCTTCTCCTCCAAGCAGCCTGCTATCCCCAGATACTGTGCACAGAAGGAAACTGGGTTTTCTTTTGAGTCCACTGCAAAGTTCTTTCCCTCTGTCAAGAGAAGGATGCAGGTCCAGCTGGCTGGCACGTGCCTATATTCCCAGTGGCTCCAGAGGCTGAGGCAGGAGGATCCCTAATATGAGGCCGGCTGTAGCTCAGTGGTAGAGCACACCTGGGTTCAATCCCCAGTACCACAATAAACAAACAAGTTGTAAAGGGAAAAAGCAGAGTTCTGACTGAATGACTAATACACTGTGTCATCTATAAAGCTGAATACCTCTATATCTTAGTGTCAGTCCCCAATTCTGTCATTCTAAAGTAAAATTTTTTCCTAGCATATAAAAAGTAAAAATAAAAGTTCACTCCTGATTAGATCCACCTAAAATAAATTCTTTCTCCAGGTTCCCACCTTTTCCCTCCTTTTCCCACAGCCAGCACCAGAAGAATGTGTTGGCAGCCCAGGTGAGAGCGACACAGGACAAGACCAGGTTCCCAGAGAAAGTTCTCACCTCCTGGTGCCTGGCTGGCCTAAGTCAGCAGCAACGAAGCTCAACTATCAGAAGGCAGGACCCATTCCTTTGCCTTGAGTAAAATGACTGGGAATTGATGTTTGGTAAGCTACTGTAGTCTAAAAATGCTCTCATTCCTGGGAATGGTGCAGCCACAGGAAGTGGACCACACAGAGAGCTCCTAGCAGAGAAGGATATATACTCAGCCCCTGCCAAGATGTGGAAAAAATGCCTAGAAAAGGTCAATTTGATTTAGAGGGGATTTATTCAGATTTTTTTTATTTTTCCCTTTTTTTAAAGCTCTGTTTAACTTTGCATGGCTCAGTGGAGAACAAAGAAAAACAGCATATTTGATTTTACTTTCCCAGGATGTGAAATGCTTCAGCAAACAAAACTTCCAATAAATTTAATCAGGCATTTGAATGATTGCCCATATTGAAACCATGAATCTTAATATAAGTTGATAAAAAATATTTTGATATACCCTTGATATCTATCTTCTAAACTAAATTATGTGAGGGACCACCCCAGGCTCTTAGCAAAATCCTAAAAATATTGCAAGGAAAAGAAAAAGAGTCCAACTTCTATATTTGTGAAGTGTTTTATTTTTTCCTGTTGTTTGATACTTAATTATCTTACTAATTTGTATAAATCCCAGATGAGGAAGCAAGTTTGTACATGTGACAGACTCACATGAACTAGAAAGTTGTAAATAAAATTGAATGTATATGGAATGTATTTGACTACAGGGAAGAATTGTTATGTGTAAACAGAAGATATGAAAGTCAAATGTGCATACTAGGACAGGAAAGCAGGCTTCATTAGTTAAAACCTTTCTTTTCTTAAAATATTTCTTGATCTTGCATAGTTTTCTCAAGAAACAGTAATTTGTAATCAACTAAATTTTCTCTGTTCTCATTTCTTCTGCCAAATTAAGACCCTAGAAGTAAGTTATACAGGGATTTGATCAAGTATATGATTTTGGCCCAACTTGGAAATTAAATACAAACATTTCTTAATACATCAGTCATAAAAATTCAAATCAGAAGGAATTTTAGAGATCATCTCCTTTCAGTGATTTCAGTGACTTCTGTGTAATTAGAGATATCCAAGCAGATTCTCCAGGTCCACAAAGGGTCTGTGCTGTTGAAAGGAGCTGATTAGCTGTTACTTGCTTCCCCAGTTGACTTTTCAGTCCCTACAAGCCTAAGATAAGATGACTTCAGAGCCTTCTTTGCAGTGCACATATTTTTCAGCAGCATCTCTGGCCAGATGTCTTCTTAGCCAGAGCTTGTGCATTTTCAGTGACAGAAGGCCAATACCTCAGGAGAAAGCATGCTCTAACAATTCTAGACAACTCAAGTAAAATGTTTGTCCTGACTGAAGTCTTGACCCTGCTTCCTGTCCTTCACTTCTCTTTCCTCCTTCTCAAACCTCTCTGAAGGACAAAACCTGCTCTCCAGCCTCCCCTTCCTCCCTGCTCCCCTGCCCTCTCACTCTTCAGTCTGCATTCTGCTCCATTTCTTCATCTACTGAAAACAGTAACCATTGAACCATGTATACATGTGACTTATATTTTAAAAATAAAAAGTTAATCCAGGCATAGTGGTGCACGCTTGTAATCCCAATACTTGGGAGGCTAAGACGGGAGGATCACAGTTTCACAGCCAGCTTCAGCTACTTAGTGAGGCCCTCTGCAAGTTAGTGAGACCTGGTTTCAAAATAAAAATAAAATAGGGCTGAGGGTGTAGCTCGGAGGCAGAATGTCCCTGGGTTCAATCCCCAGTACCACAAAAATAAAAAAATAAAGTTAATGGAAAAATAAAATACCAAATGTATATTTTAAAACATAAAGATCACACTTTGAAAAAGCTACATAATTTTTACCAATACATCCTATTGGGTATGGTATGGGGAGACATGCTCATTTCCTTCTGGTTAGAAGATTCATGCACAGAACATTTTTGGAAGGAAATTGAGCAAAAGCAAGGCAAACTATAACTGCATCTACTCTTTGACTAAGCAATAATCTCATTTCCAAGAATTGTTCCTAAAAAAATATATGTGAAGAAATATGCATTCAAAAATGTCCTTGCAGTGTTGGCTATAAGAACAACAATAAAGCTGGGCATGGTGGTACACGCCTATAATCCCAGTACTTGCAAGGCTGAGATAGGAGAATTACAAGTTCCAGGGCAGCCTCAGCAGGTAGTCAGACTCCTATCAACCTAGGAGACCCTGTTTTAAGATAAAAAAATAAAATAGGGCAGTGGTTACAGCTGGGAGGTAGAAAGCCTCTGGGCTCAATCCCCAGTACAACAAAATTAAAAACAACAATAATAAAAATTATAATAATAGTAACATAGTAAGAAAATAGTAAACAACCTACAGATCCATCATCAGGGAACTGAGTAAACTGGATATGGGAAATCTGTATAACAGTATATATGCAGTCGTTAAACATGAAGCAGTGGATCTGTATATAATAATAGAAAATGATGTCCAATATTTATTAATAAGTAAAAAATATGCAATGACTTGAGTAGTGTATATGGTAATTTCTCCATGTGTGTGAAATATATAATGGCACATGTATATATAAAGTATATGTTTATGCACATAATATTTCAGGAAGGGTACTCTAGAAACCATGTGTATTAGTCCATTTTTCATTGTTATAACAAAATACGTGGGGACATGGGGAGGGGGAGCCCTCGCCCCCACCCCCTGAGACACCCCTTTCTCCAGCACTGGGGATGTGGGGCCAGTGAGCCCTCGGCCCTGCCCCCCGAGAACCCCTCCCCCCGGCACTGGGGATGAGCCCTTGGCCCCACCCCCAAAGGCCCCCAACCCCGGTGCTGGGGACGCAGGATGGGAGAGCCCTGGGCCCTGCCCCCGAAGACCCCTCGGCACTGGGGATGTAGGGCGGGTGAGCCCCTGGCCCCACCCTCAGAGATCCCCCTCCGGTGCTGGAAACGCAGGGCAGGAGATCCCTGAGCCCCGCCCCCAGAGATCCCCCGGTGCTGGGGACACAGGGCAGGCGAGACCTTGGCCCGGCCCCTGGAGAACCCCTCCCCCCGCGTGCTGGAGACACAGGGTGGGTGAGCCCTTGGCCCCGGAGAACCCCCTCACCCTGGCACTGGGGACGTGGGGAGGGGGGAGCCCCCGGCCCCACCTCATAGTATCCCAGTGCTGAAGTCAGGGGATGATGAGCCACGACCCTGCACAGGAGGGACCACAGACAAAGAGAGAAAATCATAGATGAGTGAAGAAGGTGAACTAACTGGGGGAGACAGGAGGGAAGGAGAGGGAAACAAATTGGAGCACAGGATGGACTTACACAAAGATATCAAAGTCAACTACTATGCTGAAAACAGGAAGGAGGGAGGGGGATATGGGGGGGTAGGGGGTGGGAATTGGGGAGGGCTAATTGATTGATGAGTGCATGTATATGTCAACCACCCTGAAATCCTTCAAGATGTATGTTTGCAATGCAGTAATAAAAAAATGTAAAAAAAAAATACATTAGGCTGGATACTTCATAAAGAAAAGAGGCCGGGTATGGTGGTGTATATCTGTAATAGTACTTGGGAGGCTGAGACAAGAGGATTGCAGGTTCAAGGACAGCTTCAGCAATCTAGTGAGACCCTGTTTCCAATCTAAATAAATAAATAAATAAATAAATAAATGGCTGGGTGTAGCTTGGAGGTAGAATGCCCCTGGGTTCAATTCCTAGTACCAAAAAAAAAAAAGAAAGAAAAGAGGTTTATATAGTTCACAGACTTAAAGGCTAACAGTCCAAGATCAGGTGGTCCTATCTGTTCAGCCTCTGATAGAGCCGCCTTGCTGCATCACATCATGGTAGACAGCATTATGGTGGTAGCACATGCAAGAGGGAGAGATCTTGTGACAGAAAAGGAAACCAGACAGGGATTCAAGGGTCAGGCTCACTCTTTTACAACAAACTCACTCTCAGGTATAGCACTCCCAAGTATCTAACTACCTCCTGCTAGGTCCCACCTCTAAAAGGTTTAACTACCCTCATGTAACCATGCTAGGGACTAATCTTGTGATACACAAACCTTTGGTAAACACACTTAAACCATATCTAAACCATAGCCCCATGTTTGGAAGTTATCTCTATGGAATAGAACTGAGATGAGGGAGTTACAGGACACTTTGAATTGAGAGTCTCACTTTCTATTATATCCCTTTGTATTATCTGTATTATTTACCATGTTATGTGGTCTGTCTTATAACAACAAAGAGTAAAAAATCCCTTTATTTTTAAGGTTTTGCCCACGTACAGTATGCAAAATCTTTTTGCAGCTTAACCTGTTCATTTGACATTTCATATCCCCTTACCTGAGTTACGTAACCTTCAGATGTGAAACAGAGGCCTTTTTCCTTTTATAGATCACTTGTTCAGATGTTGAACAAAAGTTATATCAGCCTTGATCCCTGAGAACCTCACTGTTTACCATTTCCAACAACAACAAAATTGCCCATTTATCACTACTTTTTATTTCCTATTTCTAAGTCAATATCCTATTCATGACAAAACATTTTCCCCAGTTCCAGAGTGACACAGTATTTTTCCAGTGACTTTTGATTAAGAACATTGTTAAAGACTTCTGAAAGTGGAAACAAATTACATGATCAGTTTATCCTTCACCCACAGTCCTGTATGCATTTCCTTTCCAAGGAAGTATGTGATGTGGTCAGGTGTAATTTCCATCTTGGCCTTGCTTTCTCCACAGTTTGGATATCCAATAGTCTCACTTTTATTTATTTTTCACTAATTTGACTACCTTCATGAAAGTTAAATAGATTAATGTACATTTTCACAGTCTCTTCTGGACCTTTATTCACAGATGCTAAATTCATGATTGATGATCCCTTAAAATGTTGATATTACCACTTTAGTTTCCTCATTTTGTTCTCTGACATTTGAACATTGAGAGTCATCAAAATTATCAGTACTTACTACCTACTTCCTATCATTTCTACCTAGTTTGCAATTATGCACAGAAGCTTAAGTATTGTATGTAAAGAAACGAATGGTAGATATTAATCTTTTCAATTGATTTTTTTGTAGATGGTACTGGGGATTGAACCCAGGGACTCACACATGCCAGACAAGCACTCTCCCACTGAACTACATCCCCATCCCTCAATAGGCATTTATTGAGATATTTATGAGTATGTACCAGATACTCTAATTATTGCTGACAATACTATTGTGAGTAAAACAGACATGGTCCCTTCCATTATGCCATTATTGAATCAATGCTCCAATGGACAAGAAAATTATCACATAATCACAGAGATGTATAATTACTAAGCTTGACATATGCTGTAAAAGAAAAAATGCAAGAAGCTTTGAAAAATTGTAATCCATCTAGAGGTGAGGGTGGTGCTGTGTTGGAAAGAATGTGAACCAGATTCAGACATAGGCTGGACCTAAGCAGAGGACATACTCGGCTATATAAGACTCCAAGTACACTTGTCACCTTTCTTCAGGAAAGGGGTCGACCTGTTTCTATGCCTACTCTTCCCTTATCCAAACCCTGCTATATTCCTGATCATGGTTTAGTCCCCAACCAATTTCCCTCTCTTTAACTCTCTTTCTAGCTGGTTTATCCAAGACCAGAAGATCCATGTTTCTCAAATAAGCATGACTCTTAAGGGAAACGTATGATTGACACATTTTGTCCTAGATAAGACTTGATCTTAAGTAAGCCATTTATAATGATAGCTCAACAGAAAGGCATGAGCTTCTTGATCTAACAGGATTAGCCTTTGCCTAATATCCAGCTTACTGTCACTAATTTTGTCCTTATAAAACCAACTGATATGAGAACCTTTCCCTAAAATCTTGTGTAATCAAGTTTCAGGCAAAGAATATATTCATATATCTTCTGAAAACTACTTAAAAATAATCTCTAAGGTAATTATAATTCTTGCATATAGATTAGTAAAACTTCATTTCCTATTTTTCATGTAAAATTGCTTATAATAATTAGTTTCAAACATATTTGCTTATTTTTCTCTTACAGAGTGACATAGAAGGAAAATAATTTTTCTACACTTAAATTTTCATATATTCCCCTAGATGATCAATCATGTTCCTAAAATCCTAGATCTGATCAGGTATAACAAACAATAATAAACTCATAAGAGGAAAAAAAGGAAATCCTTACATCCTGAATGTGCCAGGGTAGATATTATAATACACAGTAATTATGCAAAAGTGAACCTTCTAAAATATGTATTTTTCTCCATAGCCACCAGAGCTACCAATTTCTTCTGCTCTTTCTTGGCCTAAACTTTCTGTTTTTTTTTTTTTTGGTTTTTTTTTTTTTTTTTGCGGTACCGGGGATTGAACCCAGGGGCGTTTTACCTCCGTGCTACACCCCCCACCCTATTTTTTATACTTTATTTTGAAACCGGGTCTCACAAAGTTGCGGAGGGCCTCACTAGGGAGAGAGAGAGAGAAAGAGAGAGAGAGAGAGAGAGAGAGAGAGAGAGACAGGGAGAGAGAGAGAAAGAGAGAGAGAGAGCTGAGGCTGGCCGGGAGCCCGGATCCTCCGGTCTCTGCCTGCCAAAGTACTGGGATTACAAGCGTGAGCCACCACGCCCAGCCTTGGCCTAAACTTTCTGCTTTTCCACTCCTTCTCATCCCTCCGTCATCACGTTCTACAGAATTTTGCTTCTTTATGCTTAGATTATGACAAGGGCCTCTTTAAACTATTTTCCAGCCTTATTTTTAACTTGTGTAGTCATCTTGCAATTCTTTTGAATTAATATTTCAAATATGACGCTCTCTTGATTGACTCATTATTGCCTCCAGGACAAATTACAAATGCAATAGCAAGTCAGGTGAGGCCCCAAAATGCTGCCTTTCACTTCTCTTTCTTGGTTCATCTTTCATTGTTCCTTAAGATGTAGTCAGTTTCCAGCTCTGTGTTTAACAAAACACAGACTTAATATATGTTTGTGAATGAATGAATGAATGAATGAATGAATGAATGTGTGCTTTCCTCACATGCCCTATCCATTCTCTCAGCAATGTCTTTTCACTTCTTTCATGTATTCAAATCCTAACTTTCTTATAGGCCTCGTCTTACAAAATTCACAGTGATCTCTCTATGGTGATGTCACCTTTATGTGAACTTATGGGGTTTACCACTTCTTTGGGGTATAATGTTCTAGAAGATAGAAGATAAAAGATAGAAATGATATCCACTAAATTTCTTTAGCGTAGCATAATATGGTATGGATTTCGATATGAAAACCAACTGAAATTCTATGACCCAAAAGTCTCTTCTATGAGTCTATGACTCACTCCTCTCTGACCAAAAATTTTGGCCAAAAATATAGAGAAGAAAAATTGTTCAAAATTGCTTACATAACAATGTAAATTATCTGCCTGGATTGTGGGCAGTGCAGTCTTCAAAGAAAAACGCGTAGGGATATAAGAAGAATGAGTTCAAAGGAATCTTTAGATGTGTGAAGAAATGTATGTTAGTCTTCCCCGCCCCACCCCCAAGGAAATAGTACATAGCCAAAATGGCTTTTGTGGATAGACTGGGGGGCATTCAGTTTAGGGGCATACATTTTAAGTTCACTTGCATTTAAGTGAGCCCTTCAACTCCTGGCGTGCCTCATTTTATAAAAAGAATTATATCCTGCTCTTCTCAATGAGCCTAGAAGGAGACATTGCACCTTCTGAACTTCTCTTCCCCTAGGTATTCTGATACTTGAATGAGGATGGGAAAGCTAAAACACTAATTCTAGCTTCCATTCTATACCGCACAAAATAACTCTCCTCTCTATCAGGACTTGGAAAAATCTAACTTTCAAGCACAGAGAATTTCTTTTCCCAGGAATGATCAGGGCACAATAAACACATAGAAGTAGGTTATTCCTTCCTACTTATTGCCACCTGTAGAATCCTTCTATATTTTAGGCAAAAGTCATGTCACAATTTTGATCAAAAGCCTCATGTAGCTTCTCATTTGTGGCATGACATGTAGACTTTCATAAATTCTACTACTCGACTTACATTTAAGGCTTTTCACAATATGTCTCCCACCTACCTGTTCAGTTTCATCTCTTGCTACTTGCTTACTTCATTGTACAACAATTTGCATTCCCATGGACACTGCATGGTGTCTCATGACCCTGCTTGTCTTGTGCTATTCCTTCTATCAGGAATATCTATTTCCTGGTATTTTTTGACATGTTAATGTCCAAAGCATCTTTCTAGTTTCAACTCGGTATCAATTCCCTTTCAGAGCTTCCCTCCATCCTATTGTTTAATTACCTCTCTTTTATCTCCTGATATTTTAAAAACACTTTTATCATGGGATCATGAGAAAAACACTACCATTTGGAGTCTATTTGTTACAAGAACGGGGGCCACACTTGACTGAATCACTGGCTCTAAAAGTTCAAGGGTCAAATCTCTGACATTTTGAGGCAAATATATTAGCACCACTAAATTTTCTCTCACTGTTCCTTTTATACTATGGGTAGATTTTCAGGCTAAATTACCATGCCAAGATTATTCTAAATAACATTGAGCTGTCCTTTATTTTTCAAAATGCGGCCTGGTCTCATCACATCTATCTCTCTCTTTATGCTACATCATCTATGTAACCTCATTCTTTCTCCTAAATTCAGTTGTTCAAACCAGTCTTTTCTTTCCTTTTTTATCTTTTTTTTTTAGTCAGGTGAATTTTTCCTTTTTTCATAACTTTTTTCTTTTTTATTCATTTATTGGTGCATTGTAATCATACAGTTTGATGTGCCAGGGTGGCAGAAGCATGCATGCACACATCTCTCATTTAGCCCTCCCTCAATTCCTACCCTATTCCCTCCCCCTTCCCTCCTTTTCATGCTCAGCATAGTGATTGACTTTGATAAGTTTGTGTATATACCTCATGTGCATTAGTGTATTTCCCTCTTCCCCCCTCCCATCTCCCTCAGGTTGCCTTCTTTGCTCATCTAAGGTTTTCTCCTTCATTGTCTGGAGTCCCTTCTAAGTCCCATTCTCCCTAGCTTCCACATATTAGGGAAAACATCCAACTTTTCACTCTTTGTAACTGACTAATCTCACTTAGCTAATGCTTTCCAATTCCCTCCCTTTCCCTGTAAATGATGTAATTTTTTTCTTCTTTATGGCTGCGTAAAATTCCATTGTGTACATATCCCATAGTCTTGTAATCCATTCATCTGTTGATGGACACCTTGGCTGGTTCCAAAGTTTGGCAATTGGGAATTGTACAGCTATAAACATAGATACTCATGCATTAGTCTAGTAGTTTGGTTTCAGTTCTTTTGGGTAGTGCAAAGTGATACATTCATTGCTTTTTGTGGTTCATACCAGTCTTAATTGAAAAATATCATATGAGTAGCAGCCTGAGGTCACAAAGATGAATTGATATGTTCACTGTTCATGATGTTCATACATAGTCCAAGGGAGGAACATTCATCTAATCCAGTAGGGTATGTGCAGTCATAGAGATTTACATAAGATTCAGAGAATACAGAGACGGGAATGGTTGTCTTCCTGGTTTTGAAGATCAGGTAGTAGTAAACATGAAGAATCAGTGAACATTTTAGAGAAAGTAATGTTTGAACTGGGAAGTTTTCCAGTAGGCAGTTGGTTAACAAAAGTTCCCTGTAGCAGGAATGTCTTGGACCAAGCTTCAGAGTTTACGAACTGCATGTGCTGTTATTCAGGATAGATGGATCTTAGGCCAGGAGGAGGAGCATGGCTGGATATATAGTTACAGTCATAGGCCTGGGCTGCATCAAAATGGGCCTGATTCATCATGCTAAGGAATTCAAACTTGAATTTTTAACGTTATAGGCAGACACCTAATGATTCTAAGCAGGAAAGTTCTGTAATTGGCTTTGCATTGGAGGATATTGAGACGAGAGGAAAAGACAGCAGAAGAAAGGGTCTTGACAGTAATCTTGGAAAGAATTGAAGAATATCAAAACTCAGAGCCAAGAAGGAGTCCAAGAAAGAAACAATTGATATGAAGTTAAAGGTAGCTATAAAAGTTCTTGAAGAAGGATGTATGTGGGGGTATCAGAAAGGTAGCTAAGATTACATCATAGCTTTCTAGTTTAAGTGTCTGTGGTGACAGAAAAAGATCTGAAATTCAACATTGGGCAAGCTGAGTTGGAGGAATCCAAGTGTACCTTTGATGTGCTTATGCTGGTCTTCCACATGGCTTACTTTTAAAGCCATGGTGGGGGTGGAGGTCAGAAATAATAAGAAGGAAGAGAGAGAAATGAGTCCACATAATCCCCTCATTCATTTGTTCTGATTCCAACATTGAAGCTTTTGGAATGATAGGTTTTGAAACTACCAAAATAAACATCTAATATTAAAAGAGAAAAAAGAGTTTGACTTTTCATAGTCTTTATGGTTCCCTAATGAAAGCCTTTTCTGATCAATTCTCCTTCTGTTGAAGGCAAATTGGGGAAACTGGTATTTGTTAAATGTGAAAGCTTTACATAAATTGCATTTTAATTCCTACAATAGGCCTCCATAAATTGGTATCATTATCCCAATTTTATAGATGAGAAACCCCAAAGCCTAGAGAAGTTAATAGACTTCTCAAGGTCCCCCAGCTGGCAAGTGGTATAGGCTAGGTATAAATCTACAGCTGTCTGGTTATAAAGTCCATGCTTCTTACATTACATGATGTTGGATGTTGACTATTCAGGGACTACCTTGGCTCCAGAAATCCAACTCAGTAAAATAGGTAATTATGGGAAGACTGGAGGGGCTCCCCATCCCTTAAGCTATAACCTACTCTAAGAAGCATTTCTCTACAGAAGCATTTCTGCCAAGTGCTCAAACTCAGTTTCAGAAAAGATCATACTTATCTTATTCTATCCAAGAAATCCTTCTGATAATTTCCTGAAGATAAATGAAAAACTATCCAATCAAATAATAAATGGTCAGTAAGAAAAATGTAATAGTTATGAAAAATTCCTTTCAAATCTATATGGAGTTTCACATCTACCAATTGGGATGTAAGCCAGACATGCTTCTTTAATTAGACAGCCAACCTGCCAATACTAATTTCCAATGTTTCTTAGCTCTATTAGAAGTTCTTAGCCCTGGTAGAAATGGGGTGACTACAGGGACCAGATTTCTCTAAGAATCCCCGTGTTCAGAAATCAAAATGCCATTTAAACCAGGAGCAAATGCAACTTGATTATTATATCACATGCATTAATCAGCATTCTCTGTGAGTGCTTACTCTATCCAGCAAAGCACAGCAGTACCTTAACCCTCATTCCTAGTAGACTTCAAAGCAGCCTTCACATGACCCTGGAAAATGTGAGTGATACAGAGCTGCTGGGAAAGAAGTTGGCATTCCCTTAATAGCACTAACCACACTGTATAACATATGTCAAAATGTTAAAGAGAACAGAAACTCCTAATGCTTTGTGCAATGTATACAGTTCCTGAGCTTTGATGTTTCTGTTTCTGCCCCTTTATTTGTACAAAATTGTCTGGTTTTCTAAAAAAACTTCTTTTATGTCTCATGACTGACCTGTCAAACATTATTTTAACTTAAAGAATAGCTGGCTCCATGCAGTAAACCTTGAAAAGCCTCCTGTTTAAAAACAATCTGTCTTTATGCTATACATAATTAATATAGTTTTTTGTTTGTTTGTTTGTTACAGGGAACAAGTCACTGAGAGAAATTTTATACATAGGTTTGTACGTCAGCATGACTGCAGCCATGAGTGCAGGAGTCCCAGCTGCCCCCAGCACTTGTGCTAATGCCCAGTGCCTGGTCTCAGTGGATTAACGTGGAAATCCAGAGCCTCTGAAAACTTCAGGGAAGTCAAAAGTCATGGCATGCTTTCAGGCCTTACTTTCACACCCCCAATTCTTCTCAAAGCACCATTTTCCTCATTATGCATTTTCACAAATTAAAAGCAATCACCTAACTCTTGAATCAAATTCATTCTCTTTAGAATGGATTAAATATTTCTTTTGGTGCCATTTTATTTGGCTCAGCAAAAGACACTCCCCTTCCTCCACCACCATCACCAACCCTCCCAGTTTTGTTTTCATTGTTTGGTAAGCATTGACTTGATTTCCCTTCCTGCCCCCACCCCCTGGCCAGTTCTGCAGCCCTCCAGAAGAGACCTTTTGAAGTGCTTCCCAACATCCTCACTGAGGAGGCGGTAACAATGCACAGAAATGCTGTGTGACTTAGGGAGCTTGAGAGATCTGGACATCAGAGGAAAGGAAGTGGGGGATCTGCATAAAAGGTTTTCTTCAGGATTAAACTGAAGAATTGTTCTGGAGGAAGTGATCCATGTTCCCATTCACAGTGGCAGGGTTGAGCTGAAAGGCAGAAGGTAGCAGGAGATGCTATAAATGGACTCTTACAAGTGTTTAAAAGCCCCAGCAGCATCATCAATGACACTTTTTCCATTTATATCCTGCAATTGTTAGTCATTGTTTCTGAGAATACTGGAGTATTAGCCTTGTATTCTTTGCCATTATGTGAATTACTTTAACTGATGAACAAGCTGTAGTCATAGTTTGCAAAGTCACTCTTGAATAATACCTCAGAGATGCCCAATAGCATCCACTGAGATGATGATAAATGAGGGGTATTTTTGCAACAATTCTAAGAATTGAAAAAAAGTGCACCGATTTAGAATTTTCCTTAGGTCATTGTGAAAATTTTGAATAGAAGGTTCAAAACAGAGAATTCTTTTTTTTTTTTTTTTTTTTGGTACCGGGGATTGAACACAGGGGCGTTCTACCTCCGCGCTACTCCCCCAGCCCTATTTTTTATACTTTATTTTGAAACCGGGTCTCACAAAGTTGTGGAGGGCCTCACTAAGGAGAGAGAGAGAGAGAGAGAGAGAGAGAGAGAGAGAGAGAGAGACAGGGAGAGAGAGAGAGAGAGCTGAGGCTGGCCGCAAACCCGGATTCTCCGGTCTCCGCCTCCCAAAGTACTGGGATTATAAGTGTGTGCCACCACGACCAGAAAACAGAGAATTCTTAACAACAGTCCCTATATTTGGGTGCTTTTCTCTAGGAGACTTGGTGGCTAAATTTTGCCTGTTTCCTAACTGCAGAAATTCTTAAGACCTCATAACATTCTCTCATGCCCTCTACAGTCTAACTTTGATAATGCCCATGTGCCCCAAAAGAGAAGCTTTAAATGAAGCCAAAGTCACTGGCTAAGTGTCAACCAGAATTGAATACAGCCCCTTTAACTACAGGCATTGGGGAAGAAGTTTCTAAACTATTCCTGAATATCCCTTACTATTTGATTTGAAAATTGCATTTTAATCCATATCTTTGGGGTTAAAATGTCAGATGAATGTTGTACTGAAAGAAACAGGGGTTGAAAAGTTAGAAGAGCCTGAATCTGTTATATACCTTGAGCCCTCCTACCCCCCAGTTCTCTCCATTGTGAAATGAGATTAGACTAAATTTCTGAGATTTCATTAATCTAGGTTTATCATTCCAAAACTAAATGAGTAAATTCATGAAGTGAAGAACAAACTTGTAAGCATAAAGCCAGAAATATATAAATATATATATATATATATTTATATAGAATATATAGAGAATATATTTATATATGCAAATATATATGTGTTTACTGTATATATATAGTTGAGAAGTTTTGAGGTTAGGCATTTAGATTCTAAACTATAAATATTTTTATTTCCCAAAGAATCTTCACAGTGATGAATTAGCACTTATATTTTTTCTCATAGCCACTTCATTTGCTTTAGGATTTGAGAATATATTTTGAAGTGACTCATTTTCTACTTTTTACTTGCTAATAATGGAGAAATAACACTTGATTATTTAAACAACATAAATTTCTAGTTATTTGAGAAGTTAATTACATTTCTGAAAATTTTCACTGTGCACTTGAGAAGAGGTGAATCTATTAGTAATTTATAAAATTTCAGTCAGATTTTAAATTTTTCTCTCATCATATCTTTCTAAAACCTACAAATACTCAACTATACACCTACATGGAATGTTTCTTAGAGTTCCAAAGGTCCTTTCTTCCAGAGTCCTTTTCTTCTCAGCTTTTTAAAAATATTCATCTTCATATTTTTTAATCTAAACTAATGTACCTGGGGAATTACAGATTGATTTATTTTTGCTCCCTTTCCTATAAATATGTCAAATTAGCTAATTTTATGATTAATAAGCATAAATTGCCTCTGACATAGGTGACTTAACCTACATCATTCTTGCATTTTTCTGTTGGGGCTTTCTTTTTATGGGAAGTTGCTAGGCCCTTTACCCAGTGCCTTGAAAGGGCCTGGTGGACTGGCAGTAGCCTGCTCTGTAGTACCGGGCCTCTCCCACGTGGCAGTAATTTAGCATATTAATGGCAAAGATGGCGCTGGCGAATTCCTCAGGGGGAAGTGACCTCAGGACCTCCTTCCGTACTCATAGACAGGTCTCTCTACCAATAATAAAGTAG
>PVJS01037124.1:0-20093 GCA_004027185.1 Glis glis
GATCCTCCGGTCTCTGCCTCCCAAAGTACTGGGATTACAAACGTGCGCCACCATGCCCGGCCTGTTGTCTCTTCTTATAAGAACACGGATCCTATTGGATCAGACCCCACTCCTATGACCTCATTCTACCCTAGTTGCCTCCGTTGTTGTTTTTTTTTTTTTGGTACCGGAGATTGAACCCAGGGGCATTCTACCTCTGGGCTACATCCCCAGCCCTTTTTATTGTATTTTTCTGTTTTGAAACAGGGTCCTACTAAGTTGCTGAGGGTCTTGCTAAGTTGTTGAGGCTGGTCTCGAACCTGTGATCCTCCTGTCTCAGCCTCCTGAGTACTGGGATTCCAGGCATGCGCCACCATACCCAGCTCCTAGTCGCTTCCTAAAAGTGTTGAAGGTTAGGGCGTCGGCATATGAATTTTGATGGACAGAATTCAACCCACGGTAGGTGGCTTTTTATTCTGTGACCTGGAGGAGAAGAAATATTGTGCTTCTTTTATTTTCTCAATTCATATGGAGCCTGCCTGGAGCTCATGAGCTTTCTCTAGATATTCCAGCTCGGTCATCCCGGAGCTCCTTCCTGCTCCCAGGATCCTGCACAAGTCCCAGCAGGGGTGCATCCCTATTTGCAGAGCCCCCTGTGCCCATTGACCAGGCCCTCCAATGAAGGCATCCATGTCACGCTTGGACACGAGGCCCCCTCCGGCAGGGCCCAGCGTTCTTTCTCCTTCAAGCCTAAGTTCCCCTTCAGTGAAGCTCCTGCCTGGCTCTTCCTGGGAACCAAACATCCCTGCCTTCCCATGCCTGGGGCACTCATGGCATGCTAACCCACCTTTTTGTCTGGCCACCTCCCTGGCCCACCACCACGTTCTCCTCCACCCCAGACCCTGCAGAGCTTTCTCCAGCCGGCCTTTGAATTTAAAAACATAGCTTCCTTCACAGGCAGGAGGAAGGAAAGAGATGCTAAAGCCAGCCAGAACCGGTACCAACAGTCCCCACTGCGTATGGTCCTGGTGGGCAGTGCCGCCTGCTCTGTGTGCGGAGGAGAAAGCGGAACCGTGATTTCAGTGCCCGCCTGGCTGTGGGCAGCTCAGCTGGCATCGTACTTCCTGGACAAATGCCATGTGTCCTCTCCTGTGTGGGACAAGAAGGGCAGTACCAAGCCTGCGGGGGAGAGACCAGTGACTTCCTAGGAAGGGGAGAACAGGGTGGTCACAAGCCCACACCGCCACAGCCCTTGCTTGGGGCACCTGCTCCAGGGCTAGTGTTTTCTAAACTTAAATACAGTCCAGCCAGACATGGTGGTACACACTTGTAATCCCAATACTTGGGAGGCTGAGACAGGAGGATCACAGGTTCGAGGCCAGTCTCAGCAACATAGCGAGACCCTGTTTCAAGATAAAAAAAATAAGAGCCAGGCATGGTGGCACATGCCTGTAATCCCAGTACTTGGGAGACTGAGACAGGAGGATCTGGGTTTGCAGCCAGCCTCAGCTACTTCGTGAGCCCCTCTGTAACTTAGTTAGACCCTGTTTCAAAATAAAGAATTAAAAATAGGGCTTGGAGTGTAGCTTGGAGGTAGAATGTCCTTGGGTTCAATCCCTACTACCAAAATAAATAAATAAATAAATAAATAAATATTAAAAATAAAAATAAGGCCGGGCATGGTGGCGCACACTTGTAATCCCAGTACTTTGGGAGGCGGAGACTGGAGGATCCGGGTTCGTGGCCCGCCTCAGCTCTCTCTCTCTCTCTCCCTGTCTCTCTCTCTCTCTCCCTATCTCTCTCTCTCTCTCTCTCTACTTAGTGAGGCCCTCCACAACTTCATGAGACCCGGTTTCAAAATAAAGTATAAAAAGTAGGGCCGGGGGTGTAGCGCGGAGGTCGAACGCCCCTGGGTTCAATCCCTAGTACTGCAAAAAATAAATAAATAAATAAAAAATAAAAAAAAATAGAATAGGGCTAGGGGTATAGCTCAGAGGTAGAATACCCTTGGGTTCAATCCCCAGTACCATAAAAACAAAAACAAACAAAAACTGCAATCCCTCAATAGCAGTTTAATGGGCAGCGTATATAAGAAGATAATGTGGCAGTGTGGTACACAGGAAGATAAAAGAGGATCCAGGCATGGTGGTGCACAATTCTAATCCCAGCTACCAGAGAGGCTGAGACAGGAGGGTCACAGGTTTGAGGCCAGCCTCAGCAACTTGGTGACACCCTGTTTCAAAAATAAAAAAGGGCTGGGGTGTGGCTCAGAGGCAGAGCACCCCTGGTACCACCCAAAAAAAAAAAAAAGCAGCCACGGTAGGAGGAGAGGGTCTCAGCTGTAGCACCTGTGGGCACCCACAGGCGTCCTGAGTCCTGTGTGTGAGTGTCAGGACTGTGGGCTTCCGGTGTGAAGCACATGGCCCCTCCCATGCCTCTGCCCGCTCCTCCCTCCTCCGGAGCCACAGACCTGCTGCTGCAGGCTGGGGTTCTGGAAAAGCCCCTCTGAGCTGGAGCCGAGCCTGGGAGACTAAGGAGCACCCTTGGGACTTGAGCCAGGAGGGAGGGCATGGGCGCAGCAGGCTGAAGGAGAAGCCTGCAGCTCCAGCCACTCGGCTGGGTCTATTCTGGGGTCCAGCTCTGCCCTGGGGGGAGTGTGGTTAGAGATACAGTGTGACCGGCCCCAGGGGCAGGGTGTCTAGTAGGTGGCAGAGAGGGCACTGCAGGGAAGAGCAAGCCTTCTTGTTCTGGGAGGACAGGACGGCGGACGACCTGATTGATGGAGGCAGCTGGAGGCAGCGGGAGGCAGCGGGAGCCCTTGGTGCTCGGGGCTGGGCTTTCTAGAAGAGTCCCACAGTCTTGGCCTCGAAGTGCCATAGAGACTTTCCCAGGCACAGCCCAGCCATGCCAGGCCGCTGGCTCCTCTACCAGGTCTCCAGGTTCCCCAGCTTCAAGCAAGCACCTCCCCAAGTTTTGGGGGTGAAATGGGCGGAACGAGAGAGAGAGAGAGAGAGAGAGAGAGAGAGAGAGAGAGTCTATTACTTCAGAAAGGGAGGTAGGAGGTCAGGGAGCCGTCAGGAGCAAGAAGGCAGGCAGAGGGCTCCAGGACTGGGAAGATCTCTACGAAATCATCTGAGTCTTGCAATGCCCGCTGCAGAAACGGGGAGGGCATCATCTGGGAAAGAGAGATGCAGAAGGATGGGGAGGGTTTATCCCCCCGCCCCACAAAGCTGTGACATTGGTGTTGCAGACCATCAAGGGTTAAGTTTCTGAGGTCAATTAGGCTGGCTCAGCAGCACACAGTGAGCTGTGGAGAGCCCGGTGGACATTCCTTCTTTATACTGTGTCTGTCCTTGATGTGTGCTAAGAATAGCCTTTTTCTCTATATTACAAGTTGCTTTCTGTGTATCCTGAGTTTGGCATTAACAGACACTTTGTTTAAACTTATCATTAAAAAGAGGCTTCTGTAAGGAGACTGGCAGAAGTAGCAGAGATGGAGTGTAAGGAGCGCTCTGCTTTTCTCTCTGGCTGCCCCACATAAATAAAACATAAATAAATAAAACATAAATAAATAAGCTAAAAATCATTTAAGCCTCCGAGTCTACATGTGAGGACACGAATAAGCCTGAATTGTCTGTTTCTACTGAGAAGTGAAAGGTCAGGCGCTGGGACAGAGTCAGTCCAGCTCAGCCCTGACCGATGTGTGATCACGGCAGAGCGGCCCCATGCACTGCACAGTGCCTCGGCCTTACACGTGGAAATACCAGCCCCGCCTACAATGCAATAACTTGCAGAAAAGGCCTGGCACGTGGGCAGGGCTCTGAAAATGTTAGCTCTTAGAACTGCAGTGAGCTACTTTTAAAAAAGGTGCTCAGTTGCTCTCAGTGCAGACCCCAGGGTCTCAAGCAATCTGCGCGGTGGTTTCCTCCTGCAGCCTGCGGAGGCCTGTGGAGCTCCCACGATGACGGCTTTAGATGCATACAGTGAGATGCGTAGGAGCAGACAGGAAACAAAATATACTGCAATGCAATCCTCGGTATAGTGATAAATGCTTCCTGGATGATAAAATCTAGTGACAGTCCTAATAACTATCATAATTCTGAATTAGTGGTCAGCAGAAATGTTATTTTGAAATAGCTGCAGGAACTGTAGTGTGACATGAAAATATCTGTGATATCCATTGGCCACTAGTCCCAGAACCCACCTACACTACTGTCTTGGGATGCCTTCATGCACAATAGAAGGACATCCTCACTTCAATTAACTATCATCCCATAATGTTTCCCTCCCAACCAGTTCATGTTCTCCTGAATTTCACACCTGATCTCTAGGTTAAGAACTCCTGGTGAGCTGGGCGTGGTGGCACAGACCTGTAATCCCAGTACTTGGGAGGCTGAGACAGAAGGATCACAGGTTCGAGGACAGCCTCAGCAAGTAGTGAGACTCTCATCAACCTAGTGAGACTCTGTTTCAAAAATAAAAACAAAATAGGGCTGGAGGTGTAGCTCAGATGTAGAATGCCCCTGGATTCGATCTCTAGTAACACACACACACACACACACACACACACACACACACACACACACACACAAGAACTCCTGGTTTACAGCTGAGGGTGTAGCTCAGAGGTAGAGCACTTGCCTAGCAGGTGTAAGGCCCTGGGTTCATCCCCAGCACTGCAGAACAAAACAAAATTTGAAGTACCCTGGTTTGGGCAGAGATATAAGGGTAACTAGGGGCAGGTGTTCTACCTGTGGAGAAGGATGGTTTGTGAGCCCTCTTGGTTTTGCGAGTATGGCCCCACCAGGTTCCCATTAACTTCCTCTTGGAGTTTGGACTCCAGACTTCTGTTTGTGGGGCACCTGCTGGGGTGCCACACTATAGGGTAAGGAGTACTGGGGCTCTCTGAAAGTGAAAACATCCGGATTCGAACCCATGATTTCTGAGACGCAAAGTCCGGCATACCGGACAATCCAGGTGGGTCAGGACGATCCAAGGTGCAATGGCAGGGGGAGCAAAAATGTTTGCTCTTAGAATTCACTTAAGTTAATCACCTTGAATAAAGGGGTGTCTAGGTTGATGTATTGTTGTCAACTCAAAGGGGGAGGCCCGGGCGCCGAATGTGGCGGATGCTGAGCAGCACCTTAGACCCGGCCACCCTGCCCCAGCAAAGCCATCCCAGCCTGCGGGGGCAGCCGCAGCTCCTGCGAGAGAACCAGCTTCAACAGCGACACCTAGCGACAGCGTGGAGAATCCGCAGTCCGCGCTCCTGGACGCTGGTTCTACCGCAGGGTTTAGGAAGCAAAACGGGCCTCCCCTTTGGACAAGTGAGGACCCTGGGGCTTTTGAATAGTTGGAGGGCAACCTTCCTGCCCAAAAGACACAGAGGCGAAAGCAATGAATTGGGGCAATAAAAGAAATGTGGCCCGTTTTAGGAAGAAGAACAGCTATGGCTAAGAAGTTATACCAGGGGTGACCTACTCTGAGGAGCAGGTGACAAACAGGAGAGATAGAAGGCTGCAGGGCAGGGAGCAGCGGGGTCAGAGGGCCCGAAGGAGGGGATTGGGAGAGACCAAAGGTAGGAAGCCCTGCTGGTGACGTGGGTCATATGAGTTACACTGTCACCGTTGTACACGGTATTGATGATTTTTTTAATACTTTTTTTTGTACTGGGGGTTGAACCCAGAGGCGTTCTGCCTCTGAGCTACACCCCCAGTCCTTTTTATTTTTTATTTTGAAACAGGGTCTCACTAGGTTCCTGATAGTCTCGCTAAGTTGCTGAGGCTGGCCTCAAACCTGCAATCATCCTGTCTCAGCCTCCCAAATACTGGGATTACATGTGTGCACCACACGCCCAGCCACAGTATTTATTATTATCATGGTTTCCTCCATGTGTTGGTGTAATGAGTCCCACTCTCAGAGGAGGACCTTGCCTAGCCCTCTATGGAAGTTCCTGGGGCCCCTAATTGATGTCCCATAAAACATATCCAGGGCCCACCCACTCCCAGCAGATCCATCTTTGGTACAAGTGTGACTTTGGGGTTTCCCACCTCCTAACTCCCTCCTTCAGCCCCTCTTGCCCCCTTGCTTCCCAACCTGCAGCTTTTGTCTCTTCCTGTTCTTTGCCACCTGCTCTTATCAGTGAGTCACCCCTGGTGACCCCTGGTAACTTCTTGGCCACAGCTGTTCTTCTTCCTAGGACTAATTTCATTTAAGTAGGAAGCAAAGCTGTTGTTCAGAGGAACCAAGAGAGAAACACTAGTAGAAATATCCTCCACGCCTCTGAAATCGCAACGAGCAGGCTGCACCTGTGAGGGGCTGCGCCTTCCCGAGGCTGCCTCTGAAATCCACAGGCCTGGGCGAGGGCGGCGCAGGGCCAACGGAGAGAGCAGGCGGAGGGGCCCTGCGCTAGGGCTGCACTATTGCAGGGAGGGGATCTCCTCACCACACCCCCTTCCTGCCTTCAGTAAAGTCTCCCTTAGGTTCTAGCCTTGTCAATTGTCCTTTATATGAGAAAGGAATTGAGACATGGGGTGCTGGGTCTCAGAAAAGGATACCCCAAAGGCTGGCACTCTGACATACTGAGCGGCCTTAGACTCACCTCAGAATCTGCGCCCCCCCCCCGACCTCCCTGTGTCCCCTTCCCAACACAGGGATAGGCTTTCTGCAAAGTTTCCTTGTCTGCTTGAAGTCCAGACCCTCAACAGAGAAAACCAGTTTCCATGAACTAAACTCGTGTCACAGGAAGAGAAACTGAAGTCCGTCAGCACACCTGGACAGACGTGTGTCGCACACCAGCGCCCTCTATTTGGGTCCCCTAGGGAATCATTTACAAACCATTGTTCATTCTGTGGGCCCAACAGACTTCGTCCTGGGAACTGTGTGTTCTCCAACCCCATTGGAGTCCCTTAAACATTTATTATTCTCTTCAATAGTGTCGACATCCCCCATTCCTCCTCCCCTATAGAAGTGGGGTGTATGTTTCTGAATAATGCTGAGCTGCTGAGTAATCACACTCCTGTGAGCCCCTACTGTGATTTCCCCCTTTTACACGTTAATGTGCACCCTCCTCCTCCTCCTTCTTCTTCCTCTTACCCTCCTCCTTCTTCTCCTTCCTCTTCCTCCTCCTTCTTCCTCTTCTCTTCCTTCTTCTTCCTCTCCTTCCTTCTCCTCCTCCTCCTCCTTCCCTCCTCCTCCTCCTTCTCCTCCTCCTCCTTCTTCTTTCTTCTTCTTCTTCTTCTTCTTCTTCTTCTTCTTCTTCTCCTCCTCCTCCTCCTCCTCCTCCTCCTCCTCCTCCTCCTCCTTCTCTCCCTCCTCCTCTACTGTGGATGGAACCCAGGGGCCTTCTACCACTGAGCTGCACCCTCAGCCCTTTTTACTCTATTTTGAAACAGGGTCTCACTAAGTTGAGGACGCTGGCCTGGAAACTTGCAATCCTCCTATCTCAGCCTCCCAATTCCTGGGCTTACAGGCATGGGCCAGCACGGGCTCTGTTTCTGTTTCAGGGCTTTGTCAGTTCACTCCAGTGACCCTTCTGAGGGCAAGGGGAACTTCCCGTTGCCCCTACAGGGGTCAGGTGCAGAGAGGCAGTGCTCGTAGGACCCAGGGTGCAGTGCAGAACTCACCAGCTCCCCTGAGAAGCAGCTTAGGAGATGTTGGGGTTCTCACCAAACGTAGGATGAAATCGCAAGCCCTTCTGTTTGGAGCTTAAACAAAGGGGTTCCCCCCCCCAAAGATGGAGGAGCTGGGGCTGGAAACAGTGCTGAACAGGACACCTGGCTTTGAAGGGAGCTGTTCTGTTGTGCAGATGTAGAAACTGAGGCTTGAGGAGCTGTGGCAGGACCAGCTTTCTGATTCCTAAATGTGACACTGTGAAATGCACATTTGGCCTTCTGCCCGATTCCTGGTGTACACTCCTAAAATTCTTGGAACCTCCACAGTGCCAAGTGTCTTTCGCGTGCTAATGAGATGACTGGCGGCTGGCAGCCTAGGAGGATGGAAACACCAAGGAAGGGGCCCCAAGACAGGGTTAGAGAGCTGGGACTTTGGGATCCCTCCCCCAACCTCCGTGGTTGTCCAAAAGGACAGCTTGGGGGCTCCTGGCAGGGGGCTCACCCAGAGAGGGCCTGGAAGCCCTGCTCCTCCCGCCAAGCTCATCCGATGCACCTTCTCATCGGGTGTGTGCTAGCATCCTTTATACTCTCCCTGTAATAAACCTGTGAACTTGAGTGCCGTGTCCCTGGGTCCTGTGAGTCACTCTAGCAAGTCCATCAAGCCTGAGAAGGGGTCGTGGTGACCCCGGATTTATAGCCCCTTGCTCAGAAGCACAGGTAAGACAACCTGGGCTTGTACCTGGCGTGTGAAGTGGGGGGGCAGTCTTGGAGACTGAGCCCTCGACCTGTGGATCTGATGCTACCTCCAGGTAGACGGTGTCAGAGCTGGACTGCATCAGAGGACACCCAGCTGCTGTCGCTGCTGCTGCTGCATTGCTTGCTTGGAAGGTGGGTGACACCCCCCCACACACCACCACCACCACGATGGGTCCCAGAAGTCTTCTGTGTTGGACACTGGATGAGAGTATAGGAAAGATGAATCTGAGGTTCTGTCCCTACGCACTAAGCGGGCTCTTTTTCCCTGACCCCATGCTGACCTCCTCAGGGCTCCATGCCCTGCTCACCCTCTCTACTCCAAGATCCTCTTAGGGCTCTTCAAAGGCCTGAGCCATCTGGGGGGCACCTTTGATCCCCAACAGATGTTGGCACAACCCAACCCCTGGCCTCCGCTGCCCAGTCAGCACCCGGTTGAGAACAGATTTGCTGTCCCTTCTCTGTTGGCCTCGTCTGGCTCCTCACTGTGCGGTGGCCATGGTGTTCCAAGTAGAAATGGTGCTTCTTAATCACCTCTCCCAGCCAAAGCTCTCCTCTCTGCCCTGCACACCTGGCACAGGCTGGCTGCAGAGCAGAGACCACGAACACCTGGCGACTGAGAGCAGCAGTCACACCCTGGCCCGGGCCTGGCTTCAAACAGGGGACAACTGGAGGCTCAACTTCTGGAGCACAGCTTGCGGCACCTGCTGGTGACAGCTCCGAGCCCCTCGCTCCCGCCCATGTGCAGAAGCCCCCCAGGTAGGAGTGGGACTGGTAGACTGCAGGAAGATATTTCCCTTAAAGTTCAAATTGCAGCCGGGCGTGGTGGCACACGCTTGTAATCCCAGTACTTTGGGAGGCAGAGACTGGAGGATCCGGGTTCGCAGTCAGCCTCAGCTCTCTCTCTCTCTCTCTCTCTCTCTCTCTCCATCTCTCTCTCTCTCTCTCTCTCTCTCTCCTTAGTGAGGCCCTCTGCAACTTCGTGAGACCTGGTTTCAAAATAAAGTATAAAAAATAGGGCTGGGGGTGTAGCGCGGAGGTAGAACGCCCCTGGGTTCAATCCCCGGTACCGCAAAAAAAAAAAAAAAAAAAAAGTTCAAATTGCAACACTCAAGCCCCTAACAATATGGGATGGGGAGCGAGGCTCAGGATAAAATTTCCAGTGATAGTGTCACACAGGGATTCAAAAGATGCTGAATCCGTGTAACCGAGACAGGACAGACGTGATGTGCCTCGCAGCCGGTGGTGACTCCAACTGTGGCTCGAGGGTGATGGAGAGACAGGCACCAAGTCCCTGAGGACAGGTTGGGACAAAAATATTCCATGAAATGTGAAAGTGGAAAGGAGTGTAGTCCCAGGTTTATATATTAATTACCTTCTGTGGAACTAAAACAGATCCTTAAAACCCAATACACTGAGTCGGGCGTGGTGGCGCACGCTTGTAATCCCAGTGCTTGGGAGGCTGATAGTGGAGGATCCGGGTTCGCAGCCAGCCTCAGCTACTTCATGAGGCCTCCACAACTTAGTGAGACCCTGTTTCAAAATAAAGAATAAAAATAGGGCTGGGGGTGTAGCTAGAAGGTAGAATACCCTGGGTTCAATCCCCAGTACTGCAAAAAAAAAAAAAAAAAAACCCACTGACTCCTCCAGGAGACAGGTAAATCATTGCACTTGTATCCCTAATAGTTTGTTGGGTCTTCTCATTTGGAAACAATATTTCTTTTGTGTGTGCATCTTCCCCCCTCCATGGCACTGGAGACTGAACCCTGGGGCATTCTACCTCCGAGCTACACCCCCAGCCCTTTCTGTTTTGAAGCAGGCTTTCACTAAGTTTCTGAGTCTGGCCTCAAACCTGCGATCCTCCTCTCTCATCCTCCCAAGTACTGGAATTACAGGCATGCGCCACCATGCCCGGCCATATGTGCATCTTAATGGCCAAGTGGGAGGTGTTTCTTATTTGGGCGTACTTGGTGTGCGCCCTGGTTCCTAGAGATGCTCAGGTCTGGACAGTGGAGCAAATCCAGCTTCTTCCAGTGGGATGGGAAGCAGATTGGGGTGGCATCTTCCAAAGGCCAGTGTCCCCATTCCCTGACAGTGAGCCATCCGAAGGCCCGAGGCCAGGGACCCTGGCACCAAACTGTGCAGTCAGGGAAGTGGGGGAGGTGGAGGCTTTGGAGTCACCTCCAGGCGGCGCGGTTGCCCAGCAACTCCTTTGCAAGCCGCTCCTGGTCCCTGCCAGGAACCCCTTCTTTACTGGAATTAGCTCGAGATGCTTTCTCTTGCAGGCAACAAAGAACCCTACTGTTCTGCGATGACATTTCCTGCTGCAGAAGGAGAAGGAAAGCTGGCCTGGGAGAGGGGAGGCAGGGGCTCTGGGGTGCTGGTGAGACTCAGAGATTCTCTCTGGGTGGGGGTGGGGGCTGAGGCAGGAGGGGGAAGGAGGTTATATGGCCAGGTTTTTCCCACAAGCCTCAGAATGACAGGTGCCAGCCTTTGGTGACAATCTCACTCAATTCCTTGGACTCCTTGGGTCAGGGCTTGGATGAGAACTCTGGGGGAGTGGGGGTTCAGGCAGCAAAGCCAGTCATTGAGCACCCTAGGGCTAAGTATGGATTCTCCCATTTCCCATGGTGGGGACCTGGGAGATCCTGGGGCTGGCCTTAGAGGTCCTGTGTGTGGACACCAGGGTGGCCGGGTGCCACACGAGGGCATGGAGGGAACACGGTGTCTGCTGAGCGCTGGTGTGTGGCACCTGACAAAATGGTTCTGTCCCCGCCATGTCTGCTGCAGGGAGCACCTGGCCCAGATGTCAGCACCTGGCCCAGATGTGGGTACCTGGCAGTTACCACTTAAAGATCAAAGAGATGCGGGATCCCCTCCCCTACACCTTCCGGGGAGTTCTCACTGGCCCTAACCCTCCGTTCTCTCTGGAGGCCTGCCCCAGGCCCCTTAGGGGTCCCTCCTCTGTGTCCTCTGACACTCTGGCTTCCTGCAGGGTCCTGGGGCCATTGAGGGTCTTTTGGTGGCAGGGAACTCAACCAGGTCCCTACGAGAAAAGCAGGTTTATTATGGAGACTGGATGGTGATGATGGCTGCCCTACTTTGTAAATGTTCTAAAAGTTACTGAATTAAACAAGAGAGTCAAGAAAAGCTGTTTTATTGTAAGGATGTACAGACGCCCCTCCGTATCCATGGTGGATTGGTTCCAGTCCCCCATCCCCCTGTATACTTTAAATGATTTCTAGATGACTTATAACACATCATGCAATGTAAATGCTATGTAAATAGCTGTCATGTTGGATTGTTTAGGGAACAATGACAGGGAAAATGTCTGTACATGTTCAGTACAGACATAATTTTTTTCCAGAATATTTTCTGTCCTCAGTTGGATAAATCTTCAGATATGAAAATTGCAGATAGAGATGGCCAACTGTACATGAAAATAAAGAAGACGGGGTGCCAGGACGAGCCCACAGCCAGACCTCCCTGGGCCTTATGGGGCCTGGAACGTGGCTTGGAAGGGCTGGGGAGTCTCGGTTTTGCGCTGCCCTTCTACCTTTCAGTTCCTGCCTCCTGCCACTATTCCGGCTAACCGCCGCCACCTCTGCCGGCCTGTCCACCCATGCTGACAGGGGCTTGCTGCTGGCCAGTCAACTACCAGGCACGTGTGGGGAGCTGAGGCCACATGAGACACCGCAAGGCCACCTCCAGAGCTCATGGAGCCGCTGCCTTCAGCATGGGCCTGACGGGTGTTCTGGGCTCTGTGTTTTCGTGTCCACCTCTGCTCCGGGGCCTGCTGTCCACAAGGCTTATTGGCACACGGTCGCGCCCGTCTGTGCGGAGTTGGGTAGTTATAACAGTCTGTGTGGTTTGCAAAACCTCCAGTATTTACCATCTGGCCCTTTCCAAGAAATTTCCCTTGAGTGCAGAGACTGGGTCTCATTCGTCCCTGGGCCCCAGCACTTTGCAGAGTGCCTGAACCCTAGTAGGAGCTCATAAATTGTGTCAAATAGATGAGTAGATGAGGTCTGGGCTGAATCTGTGTCTGTGCCCCTCACTTTGGAGGGGGGCTCCTCTAGACAGCACCTCCCCATGCTCCTGCCCATTGAACCAGGTGACCAGCTGTCCCGGGTTGTCCAGGACAGGGGTGTCTCAGGGTGCTGGACATTCAGGGCTGAAGCTTGGGAAGTCCCACATGAACCAGGAATATGTGGTCACCTTATGTTGGACCCTGGCCTCGCTCTGTATAGAAGCACCTGCCTGCCCCTGGTTAGTTAGGAGGGGTGACCAAGGAGCAGGGCAAGGGAGGAGAGTGTGGCTGGGAAGGAGGTGGAGCCATTTCCAGAGTGTGTCATGCAGCTGGCCACAGCTTGGTAAGGAACATCCCTGGCTGCTTAATCTCACAGGACCATCCCTGGGGAGCTGTCTAAATGTTTCTCAGCAAGGTCCTTCAGGGGCGGCAGGGAAAAGAATCTGCCCATGGCTCCCATGTTGCTTTCGTATCCCCACATTTGCTGGTTGTGCAGGGTTGGATGCAGCATGTTTATTTTGAGACCCTGTTTCAAAATAAAATAGGGCTGGGGGCGTAGCGCAGAGGTAGAGCACCCCTGGGTTCAATCCCCAGCACCAAAACAAACTAGAGTCTCCGCTGTCCTCGAGACACCTGGCCTCTGCTTCTAACTGAGGCTGGGACTAGGGCTGAGTGGCTGGCGTCCGCACAGGTGTCATCAGGGCCGGAGTAGTCACTGGTGGAGGGAGGGTCAGCTGTCTCTAGTGAGGACCAAAGGACAGCCCACAGCCCCCCTCTGTGGAACCTGGAAAGGTCGTATAAAAGTTGCTCAGCAAATATTTAATTAAGCCGAACAGAAGTCGTAAACTCCAGGATTGCTCGCGTGTAGCATGGGAGAGAAGTTCTAAGGCAGCCGAGCTGGGCATGGCGGTGGGTGGGCTGCAAAGTCAAACAACTGGCTTTGCGGTTTTATCAGAGGGCGTGGCGAGGGTGGCGAGCAGATGGGCCGTGGAGCAGCACTAAAGAAGCAGGGCGTCCCAGCAGCGGCCACAGCGCGGAAGGAAGGGTTTGCCCAGGAGCCTGCACCATGCAGGAGGCTGTTCAGGAGGTCGTGCGACCCAAGGAGCGCCATGCTGCCCCTCAGCCTCAAGCGCTGGGGAGAGGGAGCGACCCTCAGGGGCCATTCGTGGGGCTGGGCACCATCTACTGCCTGGGAATGGTCCGGTCTTCTGTAGTCTGATGGAAACATTGCCAGGCTCAATAGGGAAGTGAGAAGACTTGAGCAAGGTCATCAGAGAACGGGGCAAACACTTGACCTTTATGATGTAGAACTTGAACCAAACATGTAGGTCCCTGGTTTTTGCTTGATCGGTCTGGACATCCCTTCCCCCAAACACCCTAGACTTTCCCATCAGGACACTTGGCACACCATCCAACCACTTCCTCTACCCCACTGGGGTTCTGGGAGGGCATGGTCGGTTTCTTGTTCACTGTTCCAGGCCTTGGACACACTCAGGGCCCTCTGCACTTCTGGACACGCCCAGGGCCCGCTGCAGGTGCTCAGCAGCGCCCCCCAAAACCTGTGTTTTACACGTTGGTCTAGATAGCAGGGCTACCAGGCAAAGAGGCTGCAGAGTCTAAGCCACCGTGGGGTCACCAGCTCTGTGAGCTCCTAGAGGGCAGGGCTGACGTGCTGTGCATCTCTGTCCCCAGTCCCCAACAGGGCCCAGCACATAGCGGGGCTCAAGAATATGCACTGCATGGCTGGGTGCAGTGGTGCACACCTGGAATCCCAGTACTTGGGAGGCTGGGACAGGAGGATCACAGGTTTGAGGCCGTTCTTGGCAATTTAGAGAGACCCTCAGCAACTTAGCAAGGTTCTGTTTCAGAACAAAAATAAAATAGGGCTGGGGGTGTAGCTTGGAGGCAGAGTGCCCCTGGGTTTGATCCCCAGTACCAAACAAACAAACAAAAGAAAACAAAAAGAATAAGCACTGCACAATGGCCGGCCTCCCGCTCCCTCCCTTTCTGCTCCATCCCTCTTGGGTGAGCTCAATGGCGTGGAAAGGAGTTTCTCTTAACAGCCTAGAGACTGTGACAACAGCCTCTCCATGCAGAGATGGGAATGGGGGTGGTGGGTGTCCTCAGGGCTCCTCTGACTGCACACGGTGGGGGTGTTTCCACCCGCTGAGCACACGATTCCCCGAGGAAGGGCAGTGACGTGGCTGTCGTGTGCAATTGGTGGAACACGGCCCTCCTGAGCCAGGATATCAAATTCCCGGGGCTCTGGCTGCCCAAGAGGGGCCACCACAGCCCCGGGACTTGGCGCAAGTCACAGAAACGTTCTTCCTGCCTTGTGTTTGGCCCAATTCTGGTAAATGTGAGTTTCATTACTAGCAACAAAAAGACTAAGTCGGAGGCGATCCAACTGGAAACCTTCCTGGTCTCTGAGGCAGAGCCTGGCCCAGGGAGCCCTGGGGACAGTGGTTTCCTTGGTAACCATGGAGCTGGAGCCTGGCTGGGGGTCCCCGAAGTCAGCTGGGCTGGCTGTGTGGGGCAGCTTTGTTGTGAGGGTTGCCTAGAGGAGAAACTGCCTGGGTGGGCCTGGGAGTGGGTGCCTCCAGGGCGGGGCAGGGGTCAGGCTGCCCTCCATAATGCCCGGAAGAAGGGGACCCCCCAAGATAGGATGCACCTTGCCCCTCCCACTCCACCCTTAAAAGGCCCCCCAGACACCACAGTTCCTAAGGTAGCCCTGGCTGCCCTGTCCCCTTTAACAGGGCTTTTTTTTTTTTTTTTTTTTTTTTTTTTGCAGAACTGGGGATTGACCAGGAGGATTCTACCTCCGAGCTACACCCCCAGCCCTATTTTTTGTTCCTTATTTTGAAACAGGGTCTCACTAAGTTGCGGAGGGCCTCACTAAGTAGCTGGGGCTGACCGTGAACCCGGATCCCCCGGTCTCAGCCTCCCAAGTACTGGGATTACAAGTGTGCGCCACCGTGCCAGGCTAACAGGGCATTTCTGAACACCTAGAATATCAGGTTTTCCATCTCTTTCAAAATAGGAAGAAAGGGTTTTTGCTCCTCAGACCAGTTAGAGCTGCCTCACTACCCAAATTACACAGCAGCCCATCAGATTGCTGCCACCTCTGCTGCTAACTGCCTGAATCCTTAGGGGCCAGAGATGGAGATGGTGATGCCCCCAGGACCTGTCAGCTCCGCCACGCTTCCTGCAGAAACTGCTGAGCTGGGGCCTGGGCCTGGCCTGCTGCCTGCAGAATGGGCTGGGGCCTAGTGCTGCAGTGCGTGGATGAACGGCTGCAGCTGCCCAGGCTGGGGCTGGGGCTGGGGCGGGGTGGTCTTTCCTCTTAAAAGCCTAGGACTCACCTTGTCTCTCCTTTCTCTTGTCTTGCTTCCCCAGCCAGCTAACTGCACCAGGTCAGCTGTGGGTTTACAACAGTAAGTGGTAGCCAGTCAGTGGACATGGGTGGGAGGGCAATCTTGGCACTGCCCCATGGGATAGGGGCAATGCGCCCTGACCTGGGCATGCTGGTGTCCTCAAAGCCCCTCAAGGAGTGGAGTCCAGACCCCTGGGTGAATCACAGGGAGAAAGTCCCAGGCGATGACACTGGATGCAGAAGGGGGACAGAGGAAATGGTAGAGGCAGACCCTGAAAAGACTAATGGTGGGAAAAGCTTTCCACCATCCTTGGGTGTTGTGTGTGCTCAGGACTGTTTAATACTAATATTGAATTCTTTTGAGCCACGGGCTGTACTTACAGTATATTTTCCAACTGCCGTGAGCCCAACTGAGAACTTGAATTCAGTTGACAGCCAAGTGAGATAGTTCTGGTCGCCCCCTGGTGTCTGTGGCCTAATGAGACTTTTTAATCTGTCTTTCTCTCCACACATCCTCCTCCATGACTAGATAACACACCACAAGTCGAAGGAAAATGAAATTAGAGACTGGCAAGGTCTCAGAGACAGGACACTGGGTCCTCCTGTCCCCGTCTCCTGAGGTGTTGGTTTGTTCAGATCATGGTTCTAGAAGCCCACGAGTGTGGCCCCAGCATCTTGGCTTCTGGCGAGATCTGTCTCCTGGGTCTTGTCATGGCAGAGGCCATCACATGGCGAGACAGAAGAAGTTAGCCAGAGAGCTCACTTTTATAACAAAGCCACTCCCTCGATTAACACACTAATCCACAAGTGGGGTGATCACCGCTTAGTACCTCATCATGGGGATTAAATTCCAACACGAGTCTTGGTGGGGACATTCAAACCATCGCAGTGCCCCTCGGGAATCTGAGAAAAAGAGGGAGGATTGTGCCCACCAGTCAGACATTCCAAAATAGAGGCATTGCAAAGGAGGTGACCCCAAACAAACCCCGCAACTTGTGACTACCCCACTCCAGGCTCTCTAGCTAAAGGCTAACTGGAGAGAACGTTTCTAAGGGGAGAACAATTTGAGACCCATGTACCCTCTGTGCCTCATCACTAGTGAGAGGGACTTCAACGACACTGCCGTGGGGAGGGGACCCTGCGTACAGGTGTGTAGCAAGCTCCTGGGGGAGCTAAGGTGGGGGCTGGGGCTGCCTGCTCAGAGGAGAGCTGTGTCAGGAACAGCATGGCTATGGGAGTCTGTCCCATCAAAGATGTGCGAATGTCTCAGAAGCTGATCTGAATTACTTGGGTCCAGGTTCAAGGAGAGGAAGATGGGGGGACCATTTACCTGCGTTGAGGTACAGGTAGAGGCTGGGGAGGGGGCCAAAGACCCCTTGGAGCATTGACTCAGAGAGAGAGAACTGGTTCCAGGTAACATCAGGGGCCTCACCCAAGTCCTCCTCTCCTCCCTGCCTGGAGCCAGCCCCACCTCTCGCCCCAACCTGGGAGGAGCCCAGGGAAGGGGAGGAGGGTAGAAGCAGGAGGCAGGGAGCAGAGGAGAACTGGCCTAGCTCTGCCAAGCCCTGGCAGCTGCCCCACGTGGCACAGGTCTGCAATGGGGGAGGGGAGCAGCTTCAGCTTCAAATGACATTTGGATTGCAGCTATTTTTCATAGCAAGAAATTGTAATGTCCGAAATCGGATTTTTGTGGCTAACAGTGACCCAAAGAATTTTTATTATCTTGGATTGACCAGAAAAAAAAATAACAACCTATATTTGATTTCATCCAAGGTGGGGCAGGGGGAGGGACACCAACCCCGGTGAACAGGTTTAAAGAGGAAGTGGGAAAGAAAGAATCAAGTTGCTTTCTGATTGTACCCAATAATCAGAATATCATATTGCTCAATAAAATGATTACATAAGCAACAAGAATTCTGGCTAATGTCAGCAGAAAGGAATTTATTCACAGGACACAGGGTGACTTAGAGAGCTGCTTCAGGCTGGATCCAAGATGGCGACCAAGAGAGATGCCACGCTACGATCTCTCTGAAACGCACATCTCATTCACTGTGAAAGCAACCTCTCCACAGAAGAAAGGCAACACAAACTTGAAGTAAACAACGAAAAGTTTGAAACGCGATGGAATCAAAGCCAAAAGACAAAACAGAGGAAAGTAAAAAACTCCAAGCACCTTACCTAAGGGATGGCGGCGGCGCCATCTTGGCCGGACCACGCCGGCCACTACCGGCATCGCGGCTTCCACACGCCCCGGCAGAGAAGCCAGAAACCTGCTGTGAGTTCAACTGCAGATCAGCAGAGACGAAAGCGAGCAGCGGCTCCTCCACACTCGAGACGCCGAACGGTGGCCACAGCCTGCAGCGGCGCCATCTCGGCAGGACTTTACCGGCGGCCACCAGCATTGTGGCTTCCACACAAGACCAACGGAGATGCCAGCAACCTGCTGTGAATCCAGCAGCTGCAGAATAGCAGCAGTGAAGGCGAGCACCGATTCGCTCCATGCGCGACACAGACCTGAACTGCTGCATCGGCAGATGTCAAGGGCCGAGACCTGTCTTAGAGGCACACAGAGATTATCATCTTGGACCAGCCCAGTTTGGATACATGGTATTTGGCTGGGTGGGATCTGTCCACAAGCAGACACATTCCAAGGGACCTGGTGTAATCTTCAAGGTGCTAATGGTCAATCCCTCCTTCCCCTAGGCTTGTCACATAATTGCTGATCCCTGTTTGATTAATCCTTACCAAAACCTGAGATAATTGCTGATCTCTGTTTGACTAACTTTTACTACAACCTGTGATAATTGCTGATTCCTGGGTTTGACTAACTTTTATGATGCCTTGTCTAGAGTGTCTATAAAAGTAAGGTGCTGGCTACAGAGCACCGGGAGAATTTGCCATCTCTATCTCCTCCCTGACCCCCCGGATTATTAAATATAACTATTTTGCAAATTACCATATCAGACTTCGTGTTGATTCGTGCGAGAAGACCATTGTTAGGAAGCTGCTTGACGCAGTGACCGTCTGTGGCAGGATCCACAGACTTTAGGAAGCTGTCTGGGCAGCAACTGTCTGTGACTGGTGACCATAGACAGAGTATTTGTCAGGAAGCTGCTTAATGCAGCGACCGTCTGTGGCTGGGGACCATAGACTGTGTTGTCAGGAAGCTGCTTGATGCAGCGACCGTCTGTGGCTGGGGACCATAGACTGTGTTGTCAGGAAGCTGCTTGGTGCAGCGATCTTCTGTGGCAGGAACCACGGAGTAGATCGTCCGCCGGAGCAACTGCAATAGGCAGAAGCGGCGGCAGCGGCGCCATCTTGGTCAAACCGCACCGACGGCTACCGGCGTTGCAGCTTCTGCAGGCCACCAACAAGGAAGCCAGGGAGCTCTTCTAAAACCAGCACTGCAAAGCATCAGCGACAAAAGTGAGCAGCAGTTCGATCCACACTCGGCAGAGTCCCCAGGACCCGGAGGCCTGACCAGAACCTGCGGCAGTGGCTCAGCCTACCCCCCACCCCAGAGATTAAGAGCAGCGCTCAACGAGACCGTAAGTCAACGAGCCGCCCCAGGGGGAGACCACCCAGCGTGGCCACGGGGACTCACGGGGTCTGAGACAGTGCAGATTGCCCTGGCAGAGGCGGGAGTGGGGTCTGCTGTGGGATGTGGTAGATGCGTGGATAAGCAGACAGTCCCTGGTGACATTTGGGTGGGACAGACTTGCAACCCAGGGGTTACAGCACCCTTATAGAGTCCCCGAGGATAGCCACAGGACATACAGCTGTGGTACCTGGGGAAAATTGGATCAAACCAGCCCTCCCAGTAGAAAACATGGAGTTCCATGTTTACATAGAATCGGGGCAAAGCAACAACCACTGCTTCTGTAGGCAAAGAGAGACACAAGCCCGGAGCCCCCTGCTGGTGCCTCCTACAGAGACATAGGGACAGCCCAAGTGGAGACCGCGGAGACTCACGCTTGCAGAGAGAGGGGCAATAGCGGCACTGGTCCCACACACAGGTAGTGAGAGGCACCAGGCAAGGGTCCCAATCACTGAAAGAAACCAAGAACTGGGCCTGCAAATGGACATTATACCGAGCAAGTGAGAATAACCACTCAGTAAAGGCCACTCACTTTTAAGGCTTACCTGGTAGCAACTATCTACCCCCAGGATAAGAAAATATAAAGGGAGAGGGATTTGACATAGGATACCTACAGAGTGAGAGAGGAAGAGCTACCAAAAGCAACAAAGGTATAAACATAAGAAACCTGAAACCATGAAAAGGAAGAATAGCAAAGAAACAATGAGCCCCCACAATCCCACAACAACAGAACCCGCCAACTCAGAA
>PVJS01037125.1:0-20095 GCA_004027185.1 Glis glis
TATTTTAAAACAGGGTCTCACTAAGTTGCGGAGGGCCTCACTAAATAGCTGAGGCTGGCCGCGAACCTGGATCCTCCCATCTCAGCCTCCCAAGTACTGGGATTACAAGCGTGTGCCACCATGCCCGGCTTCAGTGAAATTTCTGACACATACATTACTTCTTTATCTGAAAACACTTCAAGGGCTCTCCACTGAACCTACAGAATGAAGCCCCAAACCCAAAGTCAGCCTGTTTCCTTTCCCATGGTGTCTTTTCAAACATTCTATGTTCAGTCTAATCACACTGAACCACAGGCTGTGTTCCCAAAAGAATGTGGACTTTTTTTTAGAGGTACTGGGGATTAAACCCAGAGACACTCTACCTCCAAGCTACAACCCCAGCCCTATTTTATTTTTTGTTTTGAAACAAAGTCTCTCTAAGTTGCTGAGAGTCTCGCTAAGTTGCTGAGGCTGGTCTTGAACCTACTTTCCTCCTGTCTCAGCCTCCCAAGTACTATTTAACCTCAGAGTCATAGCTCATGGAACTAAGCTGCACTCCTCCCTCCGGATCCAGCTTGCAGGTTATTTCCTTGGGACAGTTGCCTCAATTCCACTTTCCTCCTCTTTCTTCCTAAGCATGGCCTTCCTCACCACGTGGTCCTTTATTTATTTTTCCTGTGGTTATCGCAAGTGTCTCTAACCCAGATTTTACAGGGTTTAAGAACAGACATCATCTCTAATTGCCATCTCTGAGTCTCCAGGGCACTTTGAATTGCCCGTTAACCAGTCTAAAAATAATCGTCTTAAATTTTTACTCTAAAAATGGTGATTTTTACCAAAGAAAGCTTTTAAAAATTCCCAAAGAAACAGTTAACAGTTTTGTTTGCAATGTACCCCAACAGCAAACTCCCTCAGCTCGACGGCATTAAATACACTTTTTAAAGTGCCTCGCGGTTTTATTACTCCAGGTGCTCTGCTACCATAAGAGGCCTTTGTGGGCTGTGCTATAAATGTCATTTGTTCCCATTAAGCGAATGTATTATATACAAGATGATTGCCTGAATTTATGCTGACTATTCTAGAGAGCCGTAAATCAAGTGATATATCAAAATAGCTAAGCTAAAATGTAGAAATCAACTTTTATTTCATAATTTGAGCACCTTTTTTTTCTTACTAAGGTCAACATATGCTTGTTCTTTCAATGACTGTGAGACATCAAAAGAAACACAGCCAAATTTGGTCATTATCCAGTAATTCAAATAAAACTCATAACCATCTCAGTTACTTGGGTACAGTAGTTGAACCTATGGGAAGTTGGGTATTGAATTTATAGAAGGGGATTATTTTCATTCTGATTGAGCAAGTAATTTACTCAGTTTTCATTTAAGTCCATGTAAGATTTTAAATCTGACAGTTCATTTCAAATTTTGTATTCCTTAGCTCGTGTGTGTGTGTGTGTGTGTGTGTGGGTGTGTGTGTGTGTGTGTGTGTTCCTTGGGATGGAACCCAGGGGCATTCTACCTGTGAGCTACATACCCCAGCCCTATTTTATTTTTTATTCTGCAACAGGGTCTCTAAGTTGCTGAGGACCTCACTGCTGCTGTGGTTAGCCTCAAATCTGTGATCCTCCTGTCTCAGCCTCCCAAGTACTGGGATTACAGGCATGTGCCACCATGCCTAGCTTATTATTGATTGATTGATTGATTGGTTGATTGATTGATTGATTGAGACAAGGCCTCATTATGTTGCCCAGTCTAGTCTCAAACTCCTGAACTCAGCCTCTTGAGTAGCTGGGACTACAAGAGCATGGTACCACACCTGGTTAGACTCGTTTTATTTTAAAAATTTATAACAGCTGCCAAGCATGGTGGTGCACACCTGTAATCCCAGTACTTGGGATGCTGAGACAGGAGGATCACAGGTTCAAGGCCAGCCTCAGCAATGAATTTCAAAATAAAATAGGGCTGGGGGTATTATTGCTCAGAGGTAGAATGCCCCTGGGTTCAATGCCCCCCCAAAATTAATAGCAACTATTAAGAACCTGGGATATGAAATCATTAAGGAGATAAATTAATATAAATGGGTATTTTATATTATAGCAAACTACATGATTTATCATTTAGCTACAAAGCAAGCTTGGAAAATAAACAGGTATCTTTTTGTCTCTTCTCAGTGAAGATACATATTTATATAGATTAGTTCTGTAGAAATTATTATTCTATCTTTCCTTCTCATATTTTTCTCACCTTGCTAATCTTTTTAACTAGTAAAGGTGCTTGTAATATATAAAAATTAGGCAGAGAAAAATTATTACTCTCTAGAAAATATTTATTGACAGTTGCTTTAATTTTCTTTCCATCATCTGAAATAAACATAATACACAAAATACAGTAAAATGCACTTTTCCCATTCAAATAAATATATTTTACCTTTGTAAAAAATTTAATATTCTGTGTAATTTGCCACAGTATATTAATCAGTGAAGTAAAGCAAAGAATCTCTAGTTAAGTTGTCACTCACTTATTTGAATGATTCTCACAGCACTTTTTTCTGGAGACAAAGAAAACTGTTCTCTGTAGAGTTATATTGACTTGAAGACTCCTGCTTCTTTTTGGAAAAGACAAAAATAAGCTTTTTGAAAAAGTGTTCATTGTCAAAAAGAGTCTTTGCTTAGGAAAAAATAGCGTCCAAGTCTTTTCTGAATCTAAGTTATGCGTAAATTTTCTTGTTAATACTTCCTAGAGACCAGACTACATTCAGAATTTTAATGATTCCCATGTATCACACTGGTAATTTTCAAAATTAGTGGTTAAGTATTTAAATTAACAGTTATGAATGAAATGCAGACCCAAGACAGAATTTAAAAGCTCTATTAACAGGAAAGGCTAAAAATATGGTGCTATACAGGACAAATTTATCCTTTTCACAATTGTTATTCTTAACATTATAAGAAATGAAATCTACTGAATTATACAAACTTAGCACAGACTTATATACACATATATCCCTGATCAGTTTAAGACAGTTGGTTAGTTTGTTCTTGTAAGTGGTAAGAATATTTTAGTAACTAGCAAAAATCACATTTAGGTAGTCACCAATCTTGAAAATTTTCTTATGTATAATACAGTTACCCTCAAAAGAATATATTACCAAATAATAAAGGACATTAGTTCTGTCTAACTTCCTATGTTAGCAGTTAACTGATACTTTACATATTAGCCGGTGAAAGTTAAACAGCCTCACTGTAGCTCCAATCCCACCATATGTGGCTCATTTCCATGGCTGCAGAAATGCTGACCACGCCACCTCAAGACAAAACTGTATTCAGTCAAATTCTTACACGGGCTATAAAGTGGCTATCAGGTCTGACCTCAGCATTAGAAAGGGCATCGATTATCGCCCAGGTGGTGACATAAGAAACTTTTCTCTCTTAAAGAGTAGAAAATTATATGCCTAGGCATTCTTTCATGGCAAAATGTTTATGTGTACAAATTTCTGAAACGTATAACTGTGTACTCAGAAATTCACAAGTTCAATAAAACAAGTTTGTGGTGTCCTTCTTTGATATTCTTTATAATTCCTCCATCTCAAAGTGTGTATTAAAGCTGTTTGCCATGGGGGTGTGTTCAAAGATCCTCGAAAGGCTTGGTTTCAACAGTTCCACTGAGTGACACGACAGGTGCTGAGAGGTTTCATTCTTCAGGGACATCATTTGGTCTGTCCCAGGCTCCCTTCTATCATAATACAGAGCCCAGAGCAGAGTAATGGTGAGAATCATGGCCAGGATTTGTGTCACTCCAATGGAGATCCCCAGAAACCTTAGTACTTGGAGTTGTTTTGTTCCTCTCAAAAAAGAATACATTTTCTTCCCACAGCCCTGTAAAAGAAATAACATGATCAATATTACTGAGGCTGTTACAGCAGGTCAAAAATAGTGAAAACAAATAATCTCTATCAGTTAAGTCATAAAGTTTCAGACAGTGACTCTCAATAGGGAAAGGCTATGAGAAGATGGAGGGGAGAGGGTGATGGGCACCTGTTACAAAGTCTGCTTAGCTGATTCTGTCAATCCTACTCCTTCTGTTTTCCATGCAACCAGAAATTAAGGCTCACTGGTATAAAACCTAAGATCTAGCAGGGGTTGGCTAACGTGTTTTTTTTTGGTGTGTGTGTGTGTGTGTGTGTGTGTGTGTGTGTGTGTGTAGTACCAGGTAATAGATATTTTAGGCCTTACAGCCAGTGTGGTCTCTATTGTAACTACCTATATCTGCCACTGTAATACAAAAGTAACCATACGTAAATGAGTGGAACTGGGTATATTCCAATGAAACTTCATACACATCAAAGGACAGTAGACCAGATTTGGCTCACAATCCATAGACTGCTAACTCCTGATCTAGGCTGAAGCAAAAATGTTTTAAATCATGTTTTATTATGATTATTATTATCACTATTACTGTATTCACTGTTGAATTATAGCTCATTGAGTTAGATACTCTTCCCCAGATTTCAGTAGCATTTCCCGTCTGCCGTTGAAACATGCTGATGGGTGGAAATGAATCTATACACCCCACCTCCTCTGTTCACTACCGAGGGCAGAAATACACATGGGGAAACTATCACCAAGACCCAACTTGTAGCTCTACCATGTAAGGATCTGAAACATATCTTCAGCTTCTGTACAAGTCAGAAACACTTGACTTAAGGGGAAAAAAATGAACAAGGTTTTATTTGCATTTTCAGTACAAAAGTATAAGGAGTTCTAAATGTAGAAGAGAATTCTGAAGGGAGGGGAAAAGAGGGAAAAAGTAGAAGGAACTAGCAACTGTCATATGTCACCTCCTGAGTGACCAAAGCATACCTGCCTTATCTCTAGTGACCAGTGCCTCAAGTGACCAAGCTATGGGTTGAAGAGCGCCAGATGATGGCTGCACCAACGGCAGGTTGTGTTATGGGAGAGGAACCGAGAGCTTAGGGAACCCTATTCTTTCATAATGAGAATTAAGTGTACCTGTCTTTCACATTAGAGAGAAAAGGATTATCTTTATTATACGGGGCAGTATACAAACCTGCCATTTTCTATGAAGGGAGAAATATATCTATCTTCTAGGCTTTTTTCTATACACACATCCTTGAAGAGATAGTTCAGATCAAAGGCGCCCAATGTCTGCTTACAAGACAGTCAGAAATGCAAGGCAGCCTTGAAAAAATTATCTTCCAACAATAAGAACTTGACTTTGAAAGCTTTTATTCTGAGTTTCCAGTAAAAGTGACTCAGTGCTTACCCTACAGAGGCAGCTACTTGAATAAAAAGAAATTTGTAATATTGAAATTAGTTACTTTCTTCTCTAGATTCCACAAAGAACTCACTAAGTCAAGGAAATCAAGACTATTGAACCAGATGTTAATTTGTACATTATACTGGAGGGGAGGAAGGAATACTACATAATTATCTGATTTCCAAAGACACTGATTGGTAACTCTGCCCCAATATGGCATTATTCTAGAGAAATAAAAAAATCATGTAAAACTAGTCATAGACAGTTTTCAATAACTGCCTCTTTTTCTGGTGTAACATGTAATAAAAAATAATGGCAAAAACTTAGAAAATATTCATCAATTTTACCAAAAGTGGAATTAAAATAGTTATAACTTTGTAATACTTAACTTGGTTTAATAAAGTTACTTCTCTGGCTATCTTACCTGGTTGATACTTACAACAAGAAATATGCACACACACAGACATATACAAATATTCTATGGGAAACCAAAATATATATCACAAAGCAATTTACCAAAGTTCAAGTACTTTTCAAAGAGTTCCACTCAGGAATTCTATTTGTGCCCATTCACTTGTATGTTTACGTGTAATTCTAATGAGCATCTTTATATGACACAGTATAGTATTGCGGCTAAGATCATGAACTGCAGAGTCTGAATTCAAATCCCTGCTCTGCTACTTATAAGCCATGTGACTTTGGGCAAGTTACTTAATCTCTCTGTGCTATAGTTTTCTCATATGAAACCACAGTAGTAATACCTACCTGTTTGGGATACTGGGAGGATGAAACACTTAGAATTGTATCTAGCATATAGTAAGAGCCCAGCAGGTACTAGCTCTTTTCTGGTATGTCAGGCTACAGATTAGAACATTCAAGTTAAAAATAGATGGAAAAATCTATGATGAGCAGCTATTTATGGAAAAGTGTGAGGTACAACAATTTGTAAGACATTGTGAAACACAAAAGGAAAGCCTTGTATCACCAGTAAATATTGATGCAGCAGCATAATTGGCTGTCCCTGTTTTCAAGACAGTGAAGTCATTATCCAAAATTATTACCTGCCATTGAGGCCATAGATCACTAGCTTCCTGATTATGAAGAGAAATGTTTAACATAATTTGGAAATGGTCACCTCAAAAATAGTTAAATTTATAAAGGTTTGACTTCAGACATGTGGAAGCTTCATTTGATATGCACACTTCATATAACATTATTGCCAAGCAATGTGACACCATAGCCTCATATTTGTTTTTCAAAAAACTAATAGAAAATGCCCTTGGATTATGTTTAGATGATCCCTTGTGTTCTCAGTATTTAGTACAACGATGGGTCTTTAATGAACATGAGAGAATTAGTATGGACTAGATCAATATTTTGGTAGTAATTATTACAATAAAATTCAGAAGTAAAAATAAGCCATTCAAGAAATGCATATGCTAAGATTTGACTCTGTAAAATGCTACCAGTCAATGACTCTTTTTTACCTATTCAAGTCTCTGGGGCTTAAATTTGACCTATATAGTTCCTCTCTCTTTTTTATTGGTATAATGTCACTGCAGATGAATTCATTTTAAGCTAAGGATCTATGCAGAAGAGGTAATATTTCATTTTTAAAATCTGTGAGTTAAACAAAGGAGAAATTGACAACAAAGTAAAATCTATGGTGCTCCCTATTTTGGCACTGTGGAAATTCTGTTTCAATTTTTAAAGCAATCATATTTATTTTTTAAAAGGCACAGTAAATTATATTACCCAGAATGGTTTGGGAACGAGATAAATTAGTTTTGAATGTTCTAGAGTGAGAGGGGACCTTGGAAGTCAATGGGTTCAACTTTTCATTTTTTAAAAGCATAGCTCAAAAGCCCTCGGGCGTGACATCAGCAAGGCGGCACGGTAAGGACTTCTGAACAGTCCCTCTTCCATAGAAGCAATGAAAGCACCCCCGAAAATGGTCAGAATCGACTTTTTCAGAACTCTGGAGATTAGCCAAAGACTTGTATCAGTCTGAGAGGCATTTATTCAAGAAAAGGATCTAAATTTCATAAAAATAGTAAGCTTTGTGGTATCTTTTTTTTGGTGCATTATAATCATACAACACAATGAAGCTCAGAGTGATCGAGACATACATGACATACAAGCACATAGAACTCAGTGGGCCTTCCCTGCTGCCCCCTCAACCTCTGCGCACGACATTGAGATTGACATTCATAAATGTGTGTATGTATATCATGTCCATTGAAGTGTTTCCTTAATTTGCCATCCTCACTCCTTAGCTCTGCAGGAGTACTGAAAATCATGGGGACACCTCACAGCCGGGTGGTCAGTGGAGGAGCAGAATGAGGTTGGCGCTCCTTTCAAGCGCCCTTCTCAGTGAGAATTGTTATTATTTGTCAGTTCTGATAGTTCCCTGGAAGAGCTCACTTACAAGGCTGTCTTTATTTGATTTCACTTGGAGCTTTATCAGGAGAAACAGACTTTTCCCCTGGGAGTGTTTACCAAAGACAATCAGAGGCAGCTGTTGATCATGGAGGCTACTGAGGCATTAGAAAACAGTGGCACATTGGGTTTTGTTTTTTGTTTGTTTGTTTGTTTGTTCATTTTTGTACTGGGGATTGAACCCAGGGACATTCTACCTCCAAATAATACCCTTTTTCATTTTTAAAAATTTTGAAACGAAGTCTCTCTAAGCTGCTGAGGCAGGCCTTGAACCTGAAATCCTCCTGTATCAGTCTCCTAAGTACTAGGATTACAGGGAGGTGCCACCATACCTATAATCAGTTATGCTCATTTGCACACTGTTAAGCTAACCAAAAAGCTTACAAGAAAAAGCTAAGGGATAATAAGTCCACGGTGGGCTTGGAAAAGCTCTGATCTATTTGTGGGGATCTAGAAAGTTACACACATGCCCAGGGTTGTGCATATGCTCAGGAAAAACCTGAGAAATCCCTAAGGTCTCACCTCTGGATAACCCTGAGGATCTGTACCCCTTTGGCAAAGGCTGTGAGACTTATTGGTTGACAGAATCTAAAGAAATTTCTGTTCATTCATTAACTGACCACTACGCTACCTGAGCAGTGACCTTCAGTAACCACACATAACAAGGAATACAGACTTTACAGAATTAGTTTAGAAAAGTCAAGTCTGTAATCTAATGAATAAGCAACAACAAACTTTGGAGAGAGGGGCTATAATCTGATTTCCAGAATTATCACATTACATTATTTAAAATATCCAGTTCTCTATCAAAAAAAGTAAAGGACATGCAAAGAAGGAAGAAAGTATGGCTCATACACAGGGGACAAAAAGCAATCAATGAAATTGAACTTGTAATGAAAGGATCTCCCTGCCTCAATAGACAGCCCTGTCTAAAATATAACAATACTACTTCTTAACAGCCATTTCCTTGTTGGAACCTGCCTTTGTAACGAGATGTGCTCGTTCTAGTTCTCCTCTTAGCTCACCTCCTTTCCATAAATTAGAGAGTCATATCTGAAGAGTCATCACTTTCCTTTTATCCTGTCTCTTCTCCAGGCTACATGTTCCTCATTCTTTCAAGTTTTCTATATGTATAACCTAATGGTCCTTTTCTGGATTGTGCTAATTTTGTCAATATTTCTTTGAAAAGGACACCAATATTTAACTTAAAAAACTAGAAAATGAAATAAAAATTTAATAAAATCAAGGCCATGGTGAATGGGGTTGGATCCCAATGAAAAAGAAGCTTTTTGAGTCTCCCCAGAGGATTGTCCTGTGAGCCACATAGTTGGGACTTGGCTTCCTTCCAGATTGCTGGGCCCGGAAGGTTGTCTCCATGTTGAGATGGGCAAGTGTGGTTTGTTCAAACCAGAGGTCCTATTAGACTCCTCTAGTTTTATAATAATATGTTAATCTTTTCACTTCCTTATCTAGTTTGTCATCAGAATTCATTCAATTATATTTTGTTCTTCTCTATCAAGAACATCTCAGAAAGTATTATCTACAGATTACCTAAAAGAAATGAAATCAGTTAGTTACTTTTATACCCAGACATCAAAACAGACCTCCCAAATCTGCCAGCTTGCAATATCAAATCTGGGCCCTTGCGCATTTTTCTCCGCTGAGGTGTATTTTAATGATATATGTTGAAGAACACTGTAAGAGACTGCTCTATAAGATTTTTGAAAAATAATATTGAAGATATTTTCCTAGATAAGAGTAATAGATATAAAGTAATAGATAAAAAGTCCCATTTGAAAAAAAATACTTTGGAATTTTGCTGCCTTTGAAAATCAGAGTATTTACTCTTCTAACATTAGAATTATGCAGATGAATTTGTCTCCTTTCAGCTCGGCTGTCAGAAAGATCAGAGGCATACAGGAAGCTCAACTATAGCACCCCAGTTTGCCTTCACAGTAAGCATGTCTGCTTGCTCTTTCCCTGATATTATACTTTCCAAATGTATTTATACTGTATTATTAATTCATTGCATTTTGTTATATGCTGCATTACATCCATTATTTAATAAAAAGATACAGAGCATGTGCATATAGATATTAGCACAGATTTCTTTATAGTGCACACAATTTAATATTTCTTTCATGACTCAGAAGGCATTATAGAAATTAGCAGCATGAGTACTATGTGGAATACCAGTGAATCATTTACACAAGTACTTAAAGTTAAGGATTAACTTTCCAAAAGAATATTCCTCTGTATAAGATAATTTCCTTCCTCAGTCATCCTCTAAATTCTTCATAGAAACAGCTCCAGGGTTTATTGTTCAGCCTGCATCGTCCTTATTGAAGTAATTCAATCTGAACAGAACCCTGAGCTTATTTTAAGCCAAAGAAATATGCATATGGTTTACATCTTTGCAGTATACACTTCGACATTTTTGTCAAAAAGCAAGATACTAGATCTAGAAAAAACATACAGATACATTCCTATATAATCAATTATGCTATTCATAGATATTTAGTTGCATAAACAAACTTCTGTTGAATGAGTCAAAAGAGGAAAGAGAAAGGTTAAAGATCAAAACTGCATTTCCTTTCAAAAAGGGTGTTTTATTCAGCAAGGAAAAGAACTGGATTGCATGTATTCACTTTTCTCAAAATGAAATATTCAGAGTTGATTTTGCTTGAGTGAGTTTTCTTCCTACACAGAGCTATGTTAGCCCTACATTAATAACTTCAGATAATTCAAAGGTATGAATAAGATTTGTTGGCTAACCTACTTTACTGGCTGCAGTGTTAAAATTCTGGTCAAGTATTAACTGTAAATAATAACACTACCTTTATCAGAGAAAAGGCATGAATCCCTACATTTCCTAGAATCTGTTTGAAGGCATGTCAGGATGCCTCATTTCACTTGAGGAAATTATACACTTGAAATTATTCTCTGATCTATCTGCAAAATGAGTTTCTAAAATTGGAAGAACACCCATGGCTTTACAGTACTCAATATTCACAGGCCACATCTAAAAGTCAGGAAGCCTTTTCATGTTTACAAAGATAAAGTATAAATAAAATCTAGGTGCCAATACATGCCAGTATTGATATTTTTGTAATTGATTTTTGATGATAAACATGGTTCTCAAGTTAGAAATGACTATGTTAATTATCAGATACAAATATACAATCTTCAGTCCTATTTCTTCTAGAATCGAAGCACTGAATGATATCAGTTCATGAGTTCATTGGCATTAAATGGATTGGATTAAAAAAAAATTCTCCTCTGATAATCTTAAGCTTTGCATGGAAACAAGTGCTTCTGTAAAGGAAAAAAAAATAAACAGTAAGCAATAAAATTCATGACAGGACTTTCTGTTCTATAAAGAATAAAGTTAACTTACACATAGGAAATGAAGTAGAGAAAAATGTCATCTTATTGAAAAGGAGTGGTGATAGTGGGCATCCTTGTCTTATTCCTGGTTTTAAAGGGAATTCTCATAGTTTTTCCCCATTGAATATGATGTTGGCTGTGGGTTTATTGTATATTGCCATTATGATGTTAGGTAGTTTCTTTTATTCCGATTCTCTGCAGTGTTTTTAACATGAATGGGTGTTGGATTCTGTCAATATTGTACTCAAGACTCTAGCCAGAGCAATAAGGCAAGAGAAGGAAATCAAAGGAGTACAAATAGGAAAAGAAAAACTGAAGCTATCTCTAGTTTCAGATGACATGATACTATACTTAGAAAACCCAATAATCTCAACCAAAAACTTTTAGAACTGATTAGCAAATTCAGCAAAGTGTCTGGATACAAAATCAATCTAAAAAAAATCAGAAGCTTTTCTACTTGTCAACCATAAATCCACTGAAAAAGAAATCCAGAAAACATTTCCATTCACAATAACCTCAAAAACAATAAAATACTTAGGAATAAATCTAACCAAGGAAGTAAAAGACCTCTACAATGAAAATTATAAAACACTAAAGAAAGAAATTGAAGATCTTAGAACATGGAAAGCTCTCCCAAGATCTTGGAAAGACAGAATAAATATCATCAAAATGGCCATCCTTCCAAAAGTGATATGTAGATTCAATGCAATCCCCATTTAAGTACCATGATCATTCTTCACAGATAAAGAGAAATTGGTCCTTAGATTCATTTGAAACAACAACAACAACAAAAAAGACCCAGAATATCCAAAATAGTTCTCAGCAATAAGAACCATGCAGGAAGCAGCACAATACCTGACTTCAAACTATACTTCAGAGCCATAGTAATAAAAACAGCATGGAATTGGCACAAAAGCAGATGCATAGACCAATGGCATAGAATAGAAGATTCAGAAACAAATCCATACGCTTATGGCCAATTGATTTTGGACAAAGGGGCCAAAAACATACACTGGAAAAAAGCCTCTTCAACAGATGGTGTTGCAAAACTGGTTAACCACATGCAGAAAAATTGAAATAAATCCCACTTTCTCACCCTGCACAAGAGTCAATTCAAGATGGATAAAAGACCTGGAAATTAGACCAGAGACTTTGCAGATACTTGAAGAGGGCATAGGACCAACACTCCAACATATAGGAATGGGTAAAAACTTTCTCAACAAGACCCCAAAGGCACAAGAAATTAAAATGAGTATTAATACATGAGATTGCATTAAACTGAAGAGCTCCTGTGCAGCAAAGGAAACTATCAATAACCTCAAGAGGGAACAAACAGAATGGGAGAAGATCTTTGCCCGCTACTCCTCTGATAGAGGACTAATATCTAGAACATACAAGTAACTCAAGAAACTCACCACCAAAAAAACAAATAATCCAATAAAAAATGGGCAAGTGAACTTGCCCATTTAAATAGATACTTAAATAGACCTTCACAAAAGAGAATACAAATGGCAAATAAATGTATGAAAAAATGTTCAACATCATTAGCAATCAGAGAGATGCAAATAAAAACCACCCTGAGATTTCACCTAACCCCAATTAGAATGGCAATCATTAAGAACAAAAACAATAACAAATGCTGGCGAAGATGTGGAGAAGTAGGAGCTCTAATACACTGTTGGTGGGATTGCAAATTAGTGCAGCCACTTTGGAAAACAGTGTGGAGGAACCTCAGAAGAATGGGAATGAACCTACGATATGACCCAGCTATACCACTCCTGGGTATCTTACCCAAAAGACTTGAAATCTGACTACCAGGGTAATGCATGCATATCTATGTTTATAGCTGCACAATTCATAATTGCCAAACTACGGAACCAGATGTCCATCAACAAATGAATGGATTACAAAATTATGGGATACATACACAATGGAATTCTTCTCAGCCATAAAGAACAAAATTATGTCATTTGCAGGGAAATCGATGGAACTGGAGAACATTATGCTAAGTGAGATTAGTTGGTCACAAAAAGTGAAAAGTCGGATGTTCTCCCTAGATATGCAGAAGCTAGGGAGAAACTGACACTGGAGGGACTCCAGACAAAGAAGGAGAAACCTTAGTGGACTGAAGGAGGGAACCTAACCGAAGAAGATGGGTGGGGGGAGAAGACTTGAAGAGGGAAACAGTTCAATGGTCATGATGTACATACACAAACTTATCAAAGCTAATCACTGTTCTGAGCATGGGAAGGTAGGGAGGGAGAGGGAGTGGGGTGGGAACTGGGGGAGGGCTCAACAAGTATTATGTGCATGTATGCCTCTATCTCCCTGAACATCACCAAGATGTATGATTACAATGCACCAATAAAAAAATGCCATCTTATTATTTTTAACATATGACAGGTCTTTATATCTCCTTTAATCCTCACAATAGCCCCATTAGACAGGCAGAATCATCAAATTTAGAAGACTGTGTTTGCTGAATAGTTTTCAGTTTTACCAAAAAAAAAAAAAAAATGTGGTTCTAAAGAAACTAGAGTAAGAAAAGCCAGGAGGCCCCCTTCTCAGAGGTTCTAGCAGCAGGAGGTATCCCTTGCCTGGCTGAGCACAAAGGTTTATTCACAGACCCCTCATGCAAAGTGTCCACACTAAGTGTTCTTTTATAAGAATTAGAAGGAAAGGGGGAAACTACTGAGTCCCCAAAACCTTGGCATGGAAATCTACCTTGGAGCAGCATAAACACATATAATCAGAAAATGCACACTTTCCTCTCATGACAAGCAGAACTAGGGGCAATGCAGCTAGGTAAAAATCTAATTGTAGGTCACTATTTTTTCTATTTACTTCAGTAAATACTTTGATAAATGACTGTTATTGTCATTAGCCACCACTGTGTCCTGAAAATGTGCATTTATTATGTGCCAAGTAGTGTGCTAAGGATTTCTCACATAGAACCTCAGTATATCTCTGTCATATTCCAATGAGGTTGGTACTATTAATGTTTTATCTAATAGATAAAATAATCCCAGCTCTTAGAAAGCTGAGACAGGAGGAGTGCAGGTTCGAGGCTAGTCTCAGCAATTGATGAGGCCTTCAGCAACTTAGTGAGACCCTGTTTCAAAATAAATAAATAAATAAGTAGATAGAGAGACAGATAAAAATAGGGCTGGAGGTGTAGCTTAGAAGTAGAATGCCCTTGGGTTCAATCCCCAGTACCACAAAAAAAAAAAAAAAAAAACACTGAGATTTAGAAGTGAAAAATTCTAGGAACACTCGGCTTGCTTCTGACTGTATATTCAACATCTGAAAATTTAGTGTCCCCAAGCTAGGCTTTGGAGTCAGGTAGATTCAAGCTCAGTCCCTGCCTAGCTCTGTGATGTGGGGACTGTCACTTAGCTTCCCTGTGCCTTGCTTTTTTCATCTATAAAACTGAGAAGATAAGCTGGGTGTGGTGGCACACACCTGTAATCCCAGTACTTGAGAGGCTGGGACAGGATGATTGCAGGTTCGAACACAGCCTCAGCAACCTAGGGAGACTCTCGGCAACCTAGAGAGACCCTGTTTCAAAAACAAAAAATAATGCAGGGCGTGGTGGCACACGCTTGTAATCCCAGTATTTGGGAGCCTGAGACCAGAGGATCTGGGTTCGCGGCCAGCCTCAGCTACTTAGTGAGGCCTTCCGCAACTTAGTGAGACCCTGTTTCAAAATAAAGAATAAAATAGGGCCGGGGGTGTAGCTTGGAGGTAGAATGACCCTGGGTTCCATCCCCAGTACCGCAATAAATAAATACACAAATAAATAAATAAATAAATAAATAAGTAAATAAATAAATAAATAAAAAGGGCTGGGAGTGTAGAATGCCCTTGAGTTCAATCCCCCATACCAAAACAAAACAAAACAAAAAAAACCCTGGGATGATCACACTGTAGCTTTTAGGGTTGTAATGTGGGAATGCATCTAAAACTCTACTCGTAGAGCTATATAAATGAGTATCCTATTTGAAAAAGCCAATGTGTATATTGGGACTTGAATGCAATACCCCAAAATATGGCACCTTGGCATGCGAAGTATTTCTGAGCTGAAGGAGACAAGAGCTGCAGAAGCAAGGTCTCTCTGACCTCCTCCTGTCATCCTTTCTCCTGCTCCTCTAGCCCCAAAGCAAGTTATAAAAACTAGAATTCCTCTCCCCTAAAGCAAGCTATAAAACCGAGGAAGGTCATTTTCTCACCTCCTCCTTTCTCCCCTGCAGAGCCTCATGTAAGAGGTGTCCTGCCCCAAACCTGGGGGGTGAACAATGTCATAGAGACACCAGAGAGAATCCGATACGGGCCTTGCTGAAGTCCCTCTTCCTCAATTTATTACCAGTAGATCATATACCTTTCTGTCTGCTCATGTTTCTCCACAACTATCTACATCTTTCTTCAGACTTAGCTTCAAAATACATAGTTTTCCTTAGGTCTTTTGGTTTTCATTTTTGAAGATTCTTTGTCATTTAAAACTTTCACTAAATAAATGCGTTAACCTGTCTTTTATTCTAAGAGTATCAGCCATGAACTTTGGGATGGGTGAGGAAAAGTGTATTTTTTTCTCCCCTGCCAGTACTTTTCATTCTTTGACTTTCAGTAACTCAGAGCTGCAAATGGTGGTCTAGACTGCAAATAGGCACTATTCAAAGGGTTTTAAGTATGCTAATTCATTTAATTATCAGAAAATGAACAAGCCTGGAGTGGTGGCATCCATCAGCAGGGACTCACAAGGCTTTGCTTTATTGTGACAGAGCCTGGGAGATATGATCTGGTTAAGGGGCTGTGTTCCTCCAGTACTTGGGAGGCTGAGAAAGGAGAAAGGAGGATCGCAGGTTCTAGGCCAGCCTCGGCAACTTATTGAGACCCTTAGCAACTTAGCGAGATCCTGTCTCAAAATAAAGAATAAATAGGGCTAGGGATGTAGCTCAGAGGCAGAACAACCCTGGGTTCAATCCCCAGCACAAAAACTCTATGAGAAGAGTACTGTAGTTAACCCTATTTCTCAGATAAGAAACCTGAAGCACAGAGAGGTTAAAAATTTGTCCAAGATCACATAGCTGGTAAGGAGATTAAAGAGTTAACCCAAAGAGTCTGGCTTCAGATCCTCATCAATCTCTTAACTGTGCTTCCTCACTAAGGGAAACTCATTCCTAAGCACCTCTCCTACCTCCATTTCATTCTTCCTTTTCAATTCATCTTTGCCTGCAGCAGGTATCTCCTCTTCTGCCCTTAAGTGCGGGCACTCCCAGAGTTCTGCTCTTGCATGAGTACATTACACTACCTGTTCCTGTGGGTTTATCTCCTCTCATGCCTTCATGGCCTCATACAGGGATCGTACCCTCGTATTAGACTCTTAGTCCACCCCACTGTCCTAGTCTGTTTGCTTCTTCCACAGTAATTAATGCCATATATGGGAACACAGTGTTTCTCTCTCTGTCTCTCTCTGTCTCTCTCTCTGTCTCTCTCTCTCTGTGTGTATGTGTGTGTGTGTGTGTGTGTGTGTGTGTGTGTGTTACTGGGGATTGAACCCAGGGGCATTCCACCTCCGAGCTACACCCCCAGCCCTTTTTATTTTTATTTTGAAATGGGGTCTCACGAGGTGGCTGAGAGTTTCACTGAGGCTGGCCTCAAACCTGTGATCCTCCTGTCTCAGCCTCCCAAGTACTGGAGGAACACAGCCCCTTAACCAGATCATATCGCTCAGACTCTGTTACAGTAAAGCAAAGCCTTGTGAGTCCCTGCCGATAGATGCCAGCAGAGGAGATGACGGTGGGCCTTCCTGAACTACATGTGCTCCTTCCCACTCCCTCATCTTCTCCCCATGGCTGGAGCTGGAGAAAACAGGCCCAACTATGGAAGGCAGGTATTTAAAAAAGAAAAGTTGTCTCACCATCCTGGCTCCTGCATGAACTTGAGCCACAGAGCCAAGTGGCAGTCTGCACGAGCTGACTGGCCTATGACAGAGAAATAACTTCCACCTTAGCCGAGCCATGGTACTGGCCCTTTCCTTCATTTGCACACACAAAATCCGTATCTCTAGCTGAGTTCTGTCTTCAGAGCTTCTTGCCCACTGGGTTTCTGTGCGTGGAGCACCTGACAGGAACCTCAAAAACCCAGCACTTACAAAATGGAACTGAGAGAATCCAGAATTGCCCTCCATCAGTGGCTTCTTCATCTATCCAGGGCTTAAATTAAAGCCAGGCATGCTTGCAGCTTCCCTGTCTCTCACTCCCCACAGCCAGTCATCACCTAATCCTGTTCTTTCTACCTTTTAAACTCCTTGCACATTCATTCTCTCATCTCCATCCTCAGAGCCACAACTGAATAACAGCCCTTGTAATCACATGCATTGCCTACTACTGTCCCCTCCCTGACTCCCCTGATTCAAGACCCGATCTCAACCCCCCTCACTTCATCTCATCTCATTCTCTACAATGCCAGCATTGCGACTTTTAAGCACAAATCTAAAAAAATCCAAAGCTGTTCCTGTGTAAGGTACTTTTTCGAGTCAAAATATTTTAAAGGGCTTTTATGTCAGCGCATTCTAAGGGCAAAAAATTGCAAGTCTCTACTACTAAAGCACAAGAGGAAAAGCTGTCTGATTGAACAGTGAGAAAGGAACCGAGAACTCGCGATTGAATCGTGTTTGGAAAGAGAGTGAAAGGAGAGAAGAATGCATGTGTATACTTGAAGCAAAACTGGCAGAACAGTTCAAGGTCTGATTAGATCAAGCAAAGCCTGGAGACAAAAGCCCCCGCTCCCCCCCCCCAGCCCAAACTGGTCCTGCAGGGCTTGGAATGATAAATCAGATACCACCCCAAGCCAGAGTCAACCCGAGCCCGCTGGCAGTGCTGGGGAGATAATGAAGTCAGCAGAGAGGCAGGGGGGAGCATCTTTGACTTCATAGAAAAGAACCCTGAGAATGGAACTTCTTGGGCATATTCCATCTAAAGAACTACTGAGCCTGAAAAGCTGCCTACTTTTTACTATCTGTGCAGGAGGCTCTCTATGTGTTTATCTAGTCGACTTTCATTATTAATAAGCCAGATTCCCATGACAACTCTCCTAAGCCTTCCTTTCATAACAATGCTTCCAATTGGTGATCACGTTTGCCTTTTCATTTGACAGCTACTAACAGATTTTAGTATAAAACCCATGTGTGTGCAGGACGCGCAGAGCACTTCATAACCCAGCCCCTGCCCCGGGCATCGCTGTGACAGGTGACAGAGCCCCCCTTGCACCCTGTGCTCCAACTGCACTCACACGCTTTCAGCTCTAACTCTGCACCATTGCTTCTTGGCTCCATAGGCCTTTTCAGCCTCTTGCTCAAATATTTCCTGCATCTGGATAACACCTACTTATCCTTTAAGACTGGACAGCCAATGAGATGCTCATACTACCATGTGTTCCACTGTATATCTCAATCATAAAAATAATGGCAATTAAGGATTGCTTACTCCTTGCTAGCTCCTTTTCATGCCCCACTTCAAGAATATCTAATTCCTACTTCATATTCCAGCCACTGATGTGGGGATCCAGTCTACACAGATATGGCCAACTTCATGTTGATGTAACTGGCCAGTATATGACAGAGTTCTAAGCTATTAACTCTTGCTTCCTGCCTTGGACTTTTTTTTTTTTTTTGGTACTGGAGATTGAACCCAAGGGCAGTCTACCTCCAGCCCTATTTTTCAATTTTGAAACAGGGTCTTGCTAAACTTCTGAGTGTCTCACTAAGTTGCTGAGGTTGGCCTTGAACCTGTGATCCTCTTATCTCAGCCTCCCAAGTACTGGGATTACAGGCATGTGCCACCATACCCGGCTTGGACTTCTCTTTTAATTATTGCTCTTAACTTTATTTTGTATCAGGTATGGACACTTTCTCGGTCCTTAGAATCCCAGTAACAACCCAAAACCAGGGTACCTGGGTAAAAAAAAACAATTGATGCTATAACTAGGTAGAGCTTGCCAGAAGACCATACCCAAATACCCATCACTGCTGGGTTTGTTGTTGTTTTGTTTTGTTTTCTCATACTTACAACACTTTATTTCATCTCTACCTCTGGCTCAAAAGTGGTAAGGAAAAAAATGTATAAAAACAGGATGTTGTGTATGAAAATCATAAAATAAAAATTGCTTCTATTAGTCAGTATTTCCAATTGGTCAGATGTTAACAGGAGCAGAATATTAGTGAAAAGCACTAGGGCTGAGATATGTCCAGAAAAAAGAATATATATTGATTATAAAATAAATACCACTTGCCAAAGACAGCAGAATAGAAAGGAGCTGGGTGAGGATAGGACCAACCACCACTCGAATGGGAGCTGAGAAGGTGAATTCGCTACTCTGAGCTCACACCACACATATCAACCGAGAGAAAAGAATCCTCAAGCAGCAGAACCACTGTCCCAACTTTTCTCTATGACCAAACTCTACCCAGGTTCCCCTCAGCTCATGTCCAATATTAAGGTTTCCATGCTCACCTCTGCATCGTCCAATCTGAGCAAGAATCGGCCTAAGTTCATTTAGCTAGAATTCCCCATTCTTCACACCAATCAACTTCGATATCTAATTCACTTCATCATCCTCCCCCCACCCCAGGAGATGTCTCATCCCAGCGGCCTATTTTCAGTGAGACTTCGATGGGATCAGGTTAGCCAGATCCTTATTTCTAATGTTTCCTGTTAGTATTTTTCTATCCACTGACCTCACCCTGACCCTTGATTAGAAATTCCCAGTAGTTCATGTTGTATTCAGTATTGAGCCCAGTCTGTCTCCTCCACTGCAAGACCTCACTGCACGGTCCTATGTTCTACCGCAATAGCCCCACCTTGAGTAAAGTCTGCCTTATTGTCTTTTACAAGTGTTATTGAATATTTTTTTCTCTAAACCATGAGCTTCCCCCACCTTTAACATGGAGGAGCACCCGTATGAGTCTGTGTCTGTGAGCACTGGAGTTTTTTTTTTTTTTTTTTTTTTTTTTT
>PVJS01037126.1:0-20087 GCA_004027185.1 Glis glis
GATGTAACCCAGGGGCATTCTACCTCCAAGCTACACCCCCAGCCCTATTTTTTATTCTTTATTTTGAAACAGGGTCTCACTATGTTGCCGAGGGCCTCACTAAGTAGCTGAGGCTGGCCGCGAACCCGTGACTGTTGCAGCCTCCCAAGTACTGGGATTCCAAGCGTGTGCCACCAAGCCTGGCTGCATTCCATTTTTATATTATCTTCAGTTTAAACTGAAATATACTGAGGTCCAGACTCAAAAATACTCTTTGTGCAGGCAAGAAGAAAGGCTTATAAACTTCCCAAGTGCTGCTTATGCTGATGGGTCATTTAATGTTCATCCTTTGGTCAGTCTCATCCCCAGAGCAATCAGAATTTTCCAAGTTATTTTATGTCGTGAAGTCCATTAGATGATTAAGACAAATCCAATAGCAGTTTGATGCTTTGAAAAATATGATAGAGATTTTGGATTGTAATTTCTGACGTTTCATTTTTGTTACAGACTCTGTAGAATATTTCTGTGTGAAAAGAATCTTCTCAGGTGGAGATCAAAGCTTTTCACATTGCTCTAGTCCCCAGGTAATGACATAGTCGTGTGAATAATTACTTAGCTCAATTTTGAGAAATTTAAAAACCTGATTATGTTCTTTATATATTACAAAGTAACTGCCTTAGTTTTTTTCAAGTCTATAAAATAAAATTTATTTTTCTGATCTATTTGATAAGCTTGTTTCAGGTATTTAGTAGGAATTAACTTCTATTTTAAAAAATATACACCCAAGAAAAATACAAAAAAATCCATATTGGAAGGTTCTTGGTTTTGAGTTATAGACACTATCCCTTCGCTCTGACTAATCTTTTTAATTTTAAAATTTAGACCTGCGGGCCACCAGATGACTTTAGATGCCCGGATCCTTCAAAGCAGATCTGGACAGTGAATGAAGCTCTGATTCAAAAATGGCTAGGTTACCCCTCTGGAAGGTTTCCTGTGGAGATAGCCAAGTAAGGAAAACATTTTACCTACACAAAGACAAATACAGCCTTTCAACCCTCTGTGTGTGTGTGTGTGTGTGTGTGTGTGTGTGTGTGTGTGTGTGTAACGGGAGCCTCAGTAAGTGGCTAAGACTGGCCACAAACCTTTGATCCTCCTGTGTTAGCCTCCCAAGTACTGAGATTACAAGTGTGCGCCACCACACTCTGCCAGGAGTTTTCATTTCACTTTTAATTTCATTGCTCACTGCATGGTTTTTTTTTGTGTGTGTGTGTGTGTGGTACGGGGGATGGAACCCAGGGGCATTCTACCTCCAAGCTACATCCCCAGCCCTATTTTTTAATTTTGTACCAGTTGCAGTTCTTTCATATAGATAAAGATGCCTTAAGTGATAAAATATGCTCCCGGGTGTGGTGGCGCACGCTTGTAATCCCAGTATTTGGAAGGGTGAGACAGGAGGATCCGGGTTCATGACTAGCCTCAGCTACTTAGTAAGGCCCTCTGCAACTTAGTGAGACCCTGTTTCAAAATAAAGAATAAAAAATAGGGCTGGGGGTGTAACCCGGAGGTAGAATGCCCCTGGGTTCCATCCCCGGTACCACAAAAAAAAAGTGATAAAATATGAAATTAGCTTTTTTAGGATTGGGTTTAAAATATGTTTCCTTTGACATCATAATGAGCACTCTCACTGGGCCTGGTGGTACACACCCGTAATCCCAGTACTTGCAAGGCTGAGATAGGAGGATCACAGGTTTGAAACCAGCCTTGGCAACCTAGTGAGACCTTGATTCAAAACAAAAGATAAAAGGGATGGAGGGTGTAGTTCAGAGGTAGAATGCCCCTGGGTTCAATTCTCAGTACCATACCCCCCCAAAAAATTCACTCTCTTAATTTTTATACTCCCTGGAAGATTTGAGTATTACTTCTTTCTTGAATATTGTGTTTATAGGTTAATTTGTCTAGTACATAGGATTTTGCTTGTTGGACATTTTGGTTAATAACAGACTTCATGTACTACGGTAGTCCCATAAGATTATAATGGAGCTGAAATATTTCTGTTGCCTATTGTGACATTGTAACAATACAATGGCACAATACAGTACTCATCATTTTTGTGGTGATGCTGGTATAAACTACTATACTGCCAATCATATACAAATATAGCTCATAGAATTATGTGCAATACATAATACTTGATAATAAATGACTGTACTGACGTATATATCTACTATTTATTATTTTAGAATGTATTCATACTTAAAAGTTTGCAGTACAATGGTATGGCATGTTAGACAATCTCATGTTTACTGAGTTTCGAGTGCATCATTTTTTCTTGTGCTTCATTTAATCGTATGTTTTCTTCATTATGGCTGAAGGAGCAATATCCTATGTGATATATACCATATAGTCTAGGTGTGTAGTAGGGTATAGCATCTAGGTTTGTGTATGTATACTCTGATGTTCCTACAGTGACAAAATCACCAAATGACCCATTTCTCAGAAGATATCTTGTCATTAAATGATGTATGATTGTTTTAAGTTCTTTTTTCTGTGTGTGTGGTACTGGTTATTGAACTCAGGGGCATTCTACCTCTGAGCTATACCCCCAGCCCTATTTCTTTCATTTTTATTATAACAAGGTCTTCTTGGTTGGTGAGAGTCCCACTACTTGCTAAGGCTGTCCAATCCCCAGTATTGCAAAATAAAAAATAAAAATAAGATAAAAATAAAAATTTTAAGAACATCACATTGATGAATCAGAAGATAAAAGTAATAATTGAGAAAGTCTAGGGCAAACAGTAATACCTTTTTCAAGTATTATATAATCAGCCTTCAATAATTTATATAATTCTAAGTCATTTTATTTTATTTTTTGGTATTGGGGATTGAGCCCAGAGGCATTCTACCTCCAAGCTGTATCCCCAGCCCTATTTTTTTGTTTGTTTGTTTTTTGTTTTGAAACCGTCTCATTATGTTGCAGAGGGTCTCACTAAGTTGCTGAGGCTGTCCTCAAACCTGTGATCCTTGATACTTGATCCTTGTCTCAGCCTCCTAAGTACTGGGATTACAAGGGTGCCCCACCACGCCCTGCTTCTAATTAATTTTAATTGGCTATTGGTTAGAGGAATGCTTGTGCCGTTAAATATTAGATTAAATATTCATTGTAATTTTTATTTAGAAAGACAGTTAAATTTCTCATTTTGTGATTATTTTAATATTTTTAAATATGTTTTTAGTGAGATAGATGGAACATTTTCTTCATCTGGTTGCCTGAATGGAAGCTTTTTAGCTGTTAGGTAAGTGGCAATTCCTTGCTTTAGTAAAACTTTCTAATTTATTGTGTTAAATAGTAAATGAAATAATGTAAAAGTTTTTTATTGTTCTCATTTTTCTTTTTTTAGTAATGATGATCACTATAGAACAGGCACCAGATTTTCAGGGGTTGATATGAATGCTGCTAGGCTTTTATTCCACAAGCTTATACAACCTGATCATCCTCAGATATCTCAGCAGGTTTGTTTTTAAAGTATTTTATATTTAAATTATTTAGCTGTTGAGTTTTTTGTTCCATGTTATTATATATTTTTATAACCTAATTATGTAGTTTTATAGACTCATAATGTACTTTAATTTCATTAAATATATTAATATAAGAATTAAAATAAGGTTTTATTTTAAAGCATTTATAATTTAGCTGTCAAAGATCTATAAATCTTCTTTCCAGATATTTGTCACAGATTTTGAATTACCTAATATTACCACATTGGTTATGTCTTATAACTTTATCTTTTTTTTGGTAGAGTATTTAAGTTGAGTCTTGCACAATTATCTTAGTATTGCATAGGCATTAATTTTCATTGTGCTTCAAAGTACATTCATTGTTAAGACACTGTTTTGTTTTGTTTTTAATCTTTACTGTTTTGTGCTTGTTGTAGTACCAGATTTTCGTTTCTTTCTTACCTTCTTCTTTTTTTGAAAGTGCATTCATTTTAAATGAAGTAGGTTTTACTTTTTGTCAAAATATAGGTGGCAGCTAGTTTGGAAAAGAATCTTATACCTAAACTGACTAGCTCCTTACCTGATGTTGAAGCATTGAGGTTTTATCTTACTCTACCAGAATGTCCCCTGATGAGCGATTCCAACAATTTCACAACAATAGCAATTCCCTTTGGTACAGCTCTTGTGAATCTAGAAAAGGCACCGCTGAAAGTACTTGGTAAGAATTTCAATGTTTTTTCTTCTGAACCCTTTTCTCTTTAAATGAAAATGCTTATATATTCATTTTGCCATTTGAAATTTGCTGTCTTATTCAATGTTGTCCTAGGGAAAAATAAACCTGCTTTTCCTATTGTTGCTTTTTTTGTAATCATTTAATTCTTATTGTTGGAGTTGCCAAAGGCAGTTTGTTTAGAGAATCATAATCAAATCTAACATTAGAGAGAGTATCAAGAAAGAAAAACTTATCCATATTTATCTCCCTCATTGCCTTGAGAGTGATCTTGCTATTAAAGAAATGAAGGAGGAAGAACAATTAAAACTGAACCAACATTTTTTAAATTGTTTACTTTAAATTTAAATTGTTCTCTGATGTCACTCCTTTGCTTCATGTTTTTTACACTTGCTAATTTCTTTATTTTATTTATTTATTTTTTTTTGTGGTACCGGGGATTGAACGCAGGAGCGTTCTACCTCCGTGCTATGCCCCCGGCCCTATATTTTATACTTTATTTTGAAACCGGGTCTCACGAAGTTGTGGAGGGCCTCACTAAGGAGAGAGAGAGAGAGAGAGAGAGAGAGAGAGCGAGCGAGCGCTGAGGCTGGCTGCGAACCCGGATCCTCCGTTCTCCGCCTCCCAAAGTACTGGGATTACAAGCGTGCGCCACCACGCCCGGCTACACTTGCTAATTTCTTAAGGTTTGATTTTTCTCTGTAGATGAGATTTTATTCCTCATAGGATCTTGCAGTTGTCTCTAGTTGCTCTTGTTTTTCAGTCTAAACTTTTCTCGCCAGGCGTGGTGGTGCACGCCTGTAATCCCTGTACTTGGGAGGCTGAGACAGGAGGATTGCAGGTTCGGGGACAGCCTCAGCAAGTAGTGAGACTCAAATCAACCTAGCAAGACCCTGTTTCCAAATAAGAAATAAAATCGGGCTGGGGGTGTAGCTCGAAGGTAGAATGCCTCTGGGTTCAATCCCCAATACCACACCAAAAAAAAAAAAAAAAAAACCTTTCTCACCTTAATCTTTTTAATTGTATAGATTTCATTTCTAATTCCTGGACTTTATAGTTTGCTTGCTATATTTAATCTAGTTCTCTCCTTTCTAATAGTATTTGCTAGATATGTGGAGCTGAAATATATAGAAGTAATAAAATCAGTGTAAGCACTTTAAGACTGAAGATGAGCAGAAGAAGCAAGGGTAGAATGCTGGAATCGGAGGAAATTAGCCAATAATAGAAGTGAAGCCAGGATACATAAGAGTATTGCTTCCCTGTTCCAAAAGTTTGTATTCTTTCTACCTGTTTCATAGGATTGTAATATTTGTAGTTAGCAACTACAAATAGTGAATGTGGGGAAGGACAGACATGTTTTATAATTTTACGTTGTTACGTTTTTATACTTCATTTTCAATAGTTCTTTTCTTTTTTTTTTTTTTTGGTGGTACTGGGAATTGAACCCAGAGGCATTCTACCTCCAAGCTACATCCCCAGACCGATTTTATTTCTTATTTAGAAACAGGGTCTTACTAGGTTCCTGAGAGCCTCACTAAATTGCTGAGGCTATCCTTGAACCTGCGATCCTCCAGTCTCAGCCTCCCAAGTACTAGGATTACAAGCGTGCGCACCACGCCCAGCTTTTCCTTACATTTTAAATGTGGTACTTCACAATATTTTAGCTTTATATTAAGCTGAAAGAGAAAACATGGAAAGATCCTTAAATATTAGAGCAATACAATTTTAAAGTGTGTTTAGTTTAAAAATCAAAATTCTGACTTCAAAAACATTTTAATAACTGGCTTAATACTAGGTATAGGTATAGTGGTGAGTTTTTAGTGTAATTTATGAAATCAGAAATATAAATTCAGTGGGCTTTTCATACTTTATTTTTGCTTTTGACAGCTTTTAGGACTATATACTTTACATTGGTGGTGCGTTGTTGGGGGGTTTCTGTAAACCCTAGGAATGTTATATAAAATATTGCTATGTGCATCTTTCTGGAATGTTCAAAGGGTTTAACAGTCACTGTTTTAGAGAAAAAATCAGTATGGTTTTGAAAATTGTGATTTTTTTTCATTTTATTTGCATGTTCACCCTTTGATATCAGAAAACTGGTGGTCAGTTCTTGAACCTCCACTATTCCTCAAGATAGTAGAACTTTTTAAGGAAGTTGTGGTACATCTTTTGAAACTCTACAAGATCGGCATTCCCCCTTCTGAAAGAAGAATTTTCAACAGTTTTCTTCATACTGCATTAAAGGTTTTAGAAATATTACATAGGGTATGTCCAATAGTTCATTTATTTTCCTCTTTCTCCATTCCTACTAACAGATTGATAATGTTCATTTTAACATTAATATATTATAGACTCATATTGAATAAAAGATATATATTATAGAAATTTGGAGAAGTTATCCATAGTTTTCTTTACAGGAAATAGTATATCTTAATTTTGGAGACTTGGTCTTACTTGACTTTGTTAGGCATTTATAAATAACTTGTTTATAGTTGGGCAGAACAATAGCATACTAATGAATTAGAATTTTCCTTATATTTTCTTGTGAAGAACATAATTTGTTAGCTTAATAATAAATTTTTTGTTAGTTTTGAGTGGCTATCGTATGAAAGAGACTGGGCCCTAGTTGTTATGAACATTTAAGCTCATGTTCTTTTGCTACTGGGTACTAATGGCCTCAATCAAAATAGAATGTTTCATTTGAAACAAATGACTAATTTGAAATTGGAACCCTATATAATTCATTAATTTGCTTATTGTTCTTTCCTGCCCTTCTTCCCAGTGTAAGAAATAGTACCCTTTACACTTCTAGCAGTACAGTTATATGAAGAAGTAGAGTCTCAGCTGTTTCATTAAAGATGGATTTGAGTCATCCCTGACAGTTGGTAGGTATATCTTTGTTATGCCATTTGGTATTCTTGAGTTGCTATTTAGATGAGACATGACCTAAGGGAGAAGCATATGTTTTGTAGCTTATACAGTAACTGAAAAAAACCCATCTGAACCTTTTATCTTTAGTTTTTTCCTTAACAGCTTCTTTGTACTTTCAGACTCTTTTTGCCTAGTACTAAGGTAAATAATAAAGAGATAAAAGAGATAGCCCTTCTGCTCTATAAGAAAGAACCCTTATGGATCATTTATTATTATTTTTATGCTTTTAGTGACATTCCTGGGTATTTTTCTCAACTACTCAACTTCCTGAACTTTTTCCTTTTGTATTTAGTATATTCAAATTTCCTAGAAAAATAACTAATTTCTTTTCTCATTGTAATTTAAAAACATGATAGCCATTTCTTTCCTAGGGAAATGAGTTATTCCCCAGAACAAGTCTTTATCGCAGCAAATCAGAGTCTGTGTCTGCAGAAACTTGCTATAACGAAGATCTCAAACTTCGTGGGTTGGGTCTCTCTACCTTTCTGTATTCCTTTTGCCTAGCATTCAAGAGATGATTGATTAGATTTTTTCTTTAGTCTAGACTCCTCCTTATTACTTCAGTAAACCATCTCTTTTCAGCTGGACCCTGGTCCTAAATAAATGTTCACTTTCTTTGCCTTTATTACCTGCTTACCTTTATTTCCCTTTAAAAAAATACTGGTTTTTCTTAGCTGTGCCTTTTACCACAAGAAAAAAGGAGGGGAGAAGAAGAAGAGGAAGTTGAATATTTTGTCTTTTTTAACTCTAGCTAGGACTTGAGTAAATAACTTTCCTGCCTAGCTCACAAACCTGTCTCTACTGAGGAAGAACCACATAAGGTTATATCTCCAAAGCCTTTTTTTTTTCTAGAATCAGGCAATATTACATTCTATGGGATAGAATAGAATAAGTGTTCCCCAGAGACCTTATATTTTTTTTATTTTTTATTTTTTATTTTTTGCGGTACTGGGGAATGAACCCAGAGGCATTCTACCTCCGAGCTACACCCCCTGCCCTATTTTTTATTCTTTTTATATTGAAACAGGGTCTCGCTAGGTTGCAGAAGGCCTCACTAAGTAGCTGAGGCTGCGAACCTGGATCCTCTGGTCTCAGCCTCCCAAGTACTGGGATTACAAGCATGCGCCACCACACCCGGTCCCTTTTAGAAGGAACCATGCTAGATACTAGGGTACAGTTTCTTATTAGTTGAAGGCGAAAGGAAAATATCTGAACATTTACTGCTTGATAATACATTCCATGGAATAGAATAAGTATTCCCCAGAGACCTTTTAGAAGGAACCATGCTAGATATTAGGATACAGTTTCTTTTTTTTTTTTTTTTCTTTTTTTTTGCGGTACTGGAGATTGAACCCATGGGCATTTTACCTCCGAGCTACACCCCCAGCCCTATTTTTTATACTTTATTTTGAAACCGGGTCTCACAAAGTTGCGGAGGGCCTCACTAAGTAGCTGAGGCTAGCCACAAACCCAGATCCTCCGGTCTCCGCCTCCCAAGTACTGGGATTACAAGCATGCGCCACCACTCCCGACTGGATCCATTAGTTGAAGGATCTTATTAGTTGAAGGCAAAGGAAAATATCTGAACATTTACTGCTTGCTAATAATATCCAGGATTAGAACTTCCTTTGTACATGGTATGTATGAGTGCTTTGTATATATTACTCGTAACTTTTTAAACCCTGTATAGTTGGTATTTTGCCCCTTTTTAGACTGGGAAAATGAATCTCTACATCAAAGGTCATAAACCAGTAAGTAGCAGAATTCAAGTCTAAATCCAAATCTTCTAAAGTCCTTGCTGTCTCTAATGTTCTTCTATATTAGCAGTTACAGTAATACCTTTAGAATGAGGTTTGCTTTTATGTTGTGCCCCTAGATCTAGAGGTTCATTCTTCAGGTTGCAGATAGTATTGTATTATGTTATGGGAACTGGATTAGGAATCAAAAGACCAGGTTTTTTTTTTTTTTTTTTTTGCGGTATTGGGGACTGAACCCAGGGGCCTTCTTCCTCCGAGCTACACCCCAGCCCTATTGTTTTTTATTCTTTATTTTGAAACAGGGTCTCACTAAGTTGCCGAGGGCCTCACTAAGTAGCTGAGGCTGGCCGCGAACCGGGATCCTCTGGTCTCAGCCTCCCAAATATTGGAATTACAAGCGTGCGCCACCACGCCTGGCTAAAAGACCAAGTTTTAATCCCTTTTGTGCTGTTTTCTATCATTGTGATTTTTGAACAAGTCTTTCTATTTTTTTAATTTATTTTTTTGTGTGATACTGGAGATTGAACCCAGAGGCATTCTATTCTACCTCTGAACTACACACCCAGCCCTATTTTATTGTTTATTTTGAAACAGGGTCTAAGTTGTGTCACAAGTTGACAAGACTGGCTGCAAACCTGTGATCCTCCTGTCTCAGCCTCCCAAGTACTGAGGATTACAAGTGTGCGCCACCACGCCCGGCCAAGTCTTTCTATTTATCACATATGCATATGAACAGTTACTTATAAAGTAATTAAAATATCAGCCTTGATCTTTTCCAAGGATTCATGTATTGTGTAAATTATACAATATATGTATGTTGTTACACAGTCAAAAAGCATATGTACAGCCGGGTGTGGTGGTGCACGCTTCTAATCCCAGTACTTGGGAGGCTGAGACAAGAGGATCACAGGTTCGAGGACAGCCTCAGAAAGTAGTGAGACCCTCATCAATCTAGGGAGACCCTGCTTCAAAATAAAAATAAAAAATGGGGCTGGGGGTGTAGCTCAGAGGTAGAGTGCCCCTGAGTTCAATCCCCAATGCCAAAAAACGGCAGTGTATTATCACACACCACCATTTGAATGAGAAAACACTACTTTTGACGTGATTTATTGGGTTATGAGGAAACTGGGTTCTCATTTGAAGTTGTTATGTACTTGAAAGAAGGATGATGATACTTGGATGGGTTTCTTAAGCATTTCCTCTAAACGTCCTTAGGGCCATCACTTATCTCTCTTCAACCCCTTACTTTGAAGAAAACTTTGCTTCATCTTATTCTGCCATAAATAAATACCTATAGATATTAACTATCAGGGATGATTCCTCTTCATCTTTACAGAAACCCAAGTTACTTAACAGAAACTTGTTTTTTAACGACATCTTATGTTTGACAATTGTATATATTCCATCTCTCTGCTCCATGGTTAAGAATTAGGGGAAGTTAGCCAGGCATGGTAGCACATGCCTGTAATCCCAGTACTTAGAGGCTGAAACAGGAGGATCGAAGGTTTGAGGCTAGCCTCAGCATCTTAGCGAGACCTTCAGCAACTTAGCAAGACCCTGTTTCGAAATAAAAAATAAAAGGGTTTGGGGGTATAGCTTGGAGGTAGAATGCCCCTGGGTTCAATCTCCAGTACCAAAAAAGAAAAAAAAAATTACGGGAAGCGTCCTTCTTCACCTAACCCTGGAGCAGATTTAGGAACTCGAAAATTGGATATTATGTTTCCTATGCATTTCAGGATGTGTGGATATGCTTGTTCCTCCCATATGTCATGTCCTTTGGAAAGCTTTTGAATTAAAAATCATTTCCAGTGTTCCAAATGGCATCATAAGAGAAATACCTTTTGGTACCTGCTGTCAGGAATGGGTATATTATTAAATAAATGAGTTAACTGGCAAGTGATTGGGTTATTTCTGAGTTTTCACATTGTATTGATACTAGTATGCCAGAAGAAAAGACTGATTTAGTCTGTCTAGCCTAGTTGCTATATATTATGCTTCTCTTCTAAATCAGTGATTTTCAAATGTTTTTTTTTCTTTTTTATTGGCATGGAACCTTTAAATAAACCAAATAGATAAGTATTCAACATAACTACCCCTGAGCTGAGGTTTATGAACCAGAATTCTAAACTCTAGTTAAAATGTTTAGTAAAAATATTATGGTCAACCTTATGCAAATTTTATTTTATATATTTTAATGCATAGGTTATGAACTTCTACCATGTGATTTTTATTTTTACTAATTTTGCAAATATTTATTGAGTGCCTACTGTATGCTTATCATTATGTTAGATATTAGGGATGCAGTAATAAGGAAAAGATGTGATTTTTGCCCTTGCTGAGCTTATAATCTAGAAGAATTGTGTGTACATATATATATATATATATATGTATGTATGTATGTATGTATTACATACACGCAAGTAAATAAACATTTGTGAAATAGCATAGTATGTGCTCGGTTAGAAAAAATATAGGTTGCTAACTGAAGGATTAAAGGAAGGCTTCCTGGAGAAAAGGATGTCTTGTTGAATCTTATCTACAATGCACATTTTTTATGTATAAGTTTTTGAAACTCTTGGTTTTATACGTAAATTTGTAATGCAGGTCTTTTGGATCAATCTTTTCTTCCATATGTTAGTTGGTTTTTCTCTTTAGTTATCAAATCATCCATCGTGTCTGGATTAGCTGTCAACCATAATTTCTGTACAAGTCTAGTTTTGAAATTAGTCTGTTCCTGATGCATACCTGGTTTCTGAATTGTGAATTTTTATTCTAGCAAATTAGCATTGCTTTTCAAAAACTTATATAGCTTATATCTGTAAGATATGCATACTGAAAATACTGGTTACTTTTGGTGAAGGAAACTATGGTTTACCTTTTAAAGTTTACAATATTTAAGATAAAGAAAATATATATTAGAGGTAATAGAATGTGAGTCAGAATCTACAAGTCATTAAGTTTTTAGGATAATTAATGTGATTAAAAGTGTTTATAAATGTTGGGGTGTCATCTTATTTTTGTATAATTGTATACTTTATTTTCTAATAAAGAGGTTGGCTAATTATTTTAGTTAACTAAAGCACAGCACTAAAGGCTAGGGCCAGATAGTAAATATTTTATATTTTGTGAGACATGCACTTTGTGTTGCAGCTACTTAGCTCTAAACTCTGCTGTGGACAGCATGTAAATTCCAGTAAAACTTTATTTATAAAAACAGTGGGTAATGCATGGCCCACAAATGGTTGTTTGCTGACTTCATGCTCTAGGATGAAGATTTTGATCTCCGTATAGGAAATAGGTATCTTTGATTTGTTTGAAAACCAGTAATAGCAGTTTTACTCTGGTCTGTTTTTTCCCAAATGAGTACCCTCACTGCAGAATAAATTAATCAAAACAATGAATGAAAGAGTTCAGAATGTTTTTGTGAATAAACAGAGGGCTTAAAAAACACAACTTGGTAAATAAAAGTAGTACTGTTAAGTTTGTGCTTCTTAATTGGGTTATTTGTACCCACAGAGAAACCACAGAATCAAGCATTTCAAATATTCATAAAAAGAAAAAATATATATTCTAAATACATATTCTGCATAGGTGTGTTCTTAATATTTTTATATACCAATATACCTGTATATGTGAACATATTTTAGGAGTAAAATTAGAGCATATGAATTAAGAATGTATGGTGTGAGGGCTGGGGGTGTAGCTCAGTCTTCAAAAGCTTGTGCTTATCATCATGAGGCACTGGGTTCAATCTCCAACACTTGGACGGGGTGGTGCAGGATACATTAAAGAGGCTTGTGTTAGATTTCTGGCTCTGTCACCTATGTAATCTTGGTTATCTTCATTGAATTCTAGGCCTTAGTATACTAATCTGTATGAGATAATGTACATGAGATCTACTTCGTATTCCATAACAGTAGCTATTATTATTAAAACATAAAATTTGAATGAATTTTAAGGTAAAATTTGCATTTCAGTTAGACCTCACATCTCCCCTCCCTCCTGGAGAAGGAAGTAGTAGTGGTGTGTTTTCTTATTTTCCATTAGACATACTTCAGAGGAGAAGTTTGAAAAATATGGAAATTATATGAACAGTTCTTTTTACTAAAAATTAACAGTGACTTTACAACATACCTTCGTAAGAATGCAGCAGATTATATAGACTGGTCATTTTAAAGTGCCATTAGAAGCGTGGACTATATGCATATCTCTTATGCCTTCTGTTTGTACATCTATTTGTTTCATATTTATTGAGCATTGTTTGGACATCAGTTTTACCTGGTTAGATTTACACCTCCATTAGATGATTTCTTTTGTTCCCATTTAGAAATTACTTAGTTGGTGTATGTGATTTTTAAAAATTTATGAAGTTACCTTTGTAATTTTCCATAGGAGACTTAGCTAGTTTGTATATTAGATCAGCTTTTTTGTTTATTTTCATAGTTTATTTTCTTCTAAGTGCAACATCTCTCTGGTGTCTCCACTTGGCTCTTTTTGTTTTACTCTTTACTTCACCCTCATCTGTTGCCATATCTATCATATATACTATCAGAATTCCTGTAGTCTCTTCTAATTTAGAACAAACTCTCTCCTTCTTCTTTGTTTGTTTTTGTGTGGTACTGGGAATGGAACCCAGGGGCCTTCTACCTCCCGGCTATACCCCCAGCCCTATTTTATTTTTTACCTGGAAACAGGGTCTCACCAAGTTGCTGAAAGCCCCGCTAAGTTGCTAAGGCTGTCCTCCAACCTTTGATCTTCCTGTCTCAGCCTCCCAAGTACTGGGATTACAGGTATGCGCCAACAAGGCTTTTTTTCCCCCCCAGTACTGAAGATGATTGAACCCAGAGGCATTCTACCTCTGAGCTACAGCCCCCCAGCCCTATTTATTTATTTATTCTTTTTTTTTTATTATTTTGGTATTGGGGATTGAACCCAGAGGCATTCTACCTCCAAGCTACATCCCCGCCAATTTTTATTTTTTGTTTTGAAACAGTCTCGCTAGGTTGCTGGGAATCTTGCTAAGTTGCTGAGGCTGATCTGGAACCTGTGATCTTCCTGGCTCAGCATCCCAGGTACTGGGATTACTGGCATGAACCACCATGCCCAGTTTATTTTTTATTTTGAAACAGAGTCTCACTAACTTGCTGGGGGACTTCACTGAATTGCTGAGGTTAGCCTCAAACCTGCAGTCCTCCTGTCAGTCTTTCACGTACTGGGATTACAGGAGTGTGCCAGGCTTTATTTTTTACTTTGAAACCATATCGCTAAATTACTGAGGCTGGTCTGGAACCTGTGATCTTCCTATCTCAGCCTTACACATACTGGGATTACAGGTGTGTGCCACCATGCCCGGCCAACTCTCCTTTTTATCCTCATTACCTTGACTTTTTAAAAAGTCTTGGCCAGTGTTGTAAAAGTCCCTCAATCAGGATTTCTCTGATTGTTTCTTCATGATGTCATTTAACTTGTCTATCCTTTATATATTTCCTATAAACATGAATTTGGATCACAAGAGTCAGTTAAATTTAGTTTAAATATTTTTTTGCTTCATAAATGATGTGTATATTTCCTGTTGCATTATTATCAGCAGTAACATAATATTTTCATTGTTCCAGTATTGGTGATGGTTAGTTTGATCACTTGGTTAAGGTAGTTCTCTCTACTGTAAAGATTTATTTTTCCCTATCTAATTAATAATCTCTGGGGTGATATGCACACCCTCTTCATTTTTCATATTCTATCCAGATGTCAGATACATTTAACAGGTATTAGCTATTATTACTATTATTTAGGTCTCCTTCCCCAACCTAAAGTCCTTATAGTTTCTAATTTATACTCTGTATGCATCTTAATTGTACATATTTCATACTGTGTTGTGTCTCTTTTCTACTAGATTTTCGGTTCCTGAATGCAGATATCACATCTTAAATCATCTCTCCTATAGCAGTTAACTAGCATTTTGCATATAGTAGGCACTCAGTAATTATTTGTTTATAGGAAAAGAAAATTAGCTAAGAAATCTCCAAAGTCTTTTTCTATTTAAAATTTTATAGTCTCTGTTTTAGGTACTGGTTAAACTTAATGTTAATTATATTCCCCCCTCCCTTTTTAGGTAAATGAGAAAACAGGACAGATTATACAGTATGATAAATTTTATATCCACGAAGTACAAGAGTTGATAGACATAAGGAATGATTATATCAATTGGGTGCAACAGCAGGCCTATGGAATGGTATGTTTCCTGTGCATTTTGTGATTTCATTTTGATGTATTTGTTCTAATACAAAAGAAATGCTTTTGAAACACCAAATGTTTTCAGAGCTTTTATTGGGAGCTTATCTCTTAAGTAAAAATACAGCCGGGTGTGGTGGCGCACGCTTGTAATCCCAGTACTTGGGAGGCTGAGACAGGAGGATCTGGGTTCGCAGCCAGCCTCAGCTACTTAGTGAGGCCCTCTGCAACTTAGTGAGACCCTGTTTCAAAAATAAAGAATAAAAAATAGGGCTGGGGGTGTAGCTCAGAGGTAGAATCCCCCTGGGTTCAATCACCGGTACCGCAAAAAAAAAATTTTTTTTTAATAAAAATACATTGCAAAGGAATAGCTATATTTATAAGCAAAGAGTCTACTCTTCTACTAAAGCCAAATCAAAGAGACAGATTATACTTTTCTAAAGAAAAATGCAAATGTGATATGGATGTTCAACTTTTATGTATCCTCTATGAGTTTGCTTCTTATTTCTCTAATGTTGAGAATACTGGGATCTCTGATAATGGAACTCCAAAGAATGTGTTGTTATTGTGGAATCCATGCTTTAAAACCAGAAGAAAACCCTGGGACTACTGATTTTATTTTGTTCTTCCCTTTTGTTTAATTTTATTTCAGGCGGTTTATATATATTTACATACATGCATCCTTCTTTGCAGGTGGCTAAGTAATAACTAGACACTTACTATCCCATTAAAATAGTAGCATAATCTTATACAACTTGAATGAGGCACATAAAATTTTAATGTAGAAATGGGTAAGCAGCTAGATATAAAATAGCTTTAATACTGTTATGTGTCTGGTGTTTATAGAAGGGTGAATAACCTTTCATTGCTTGCTAGGCACCAGCTGTGTAAGCTCTTAATCATAAGCACTCTGTCATTTTATTCACCCGCACCTCTAATAGTGTCTGGAATATGTCTAGTGCTGGCAAAAGTATAGTAGTTTTTGAACAGTAGCTTGATCAGTTCATGCTATTTTTAGGATACTCTCACTGTTAGGAATTAGGTCATTTCTAGAACATCTCTTAGGTACTTGGGTCTAGAGTAGGAGAGACTCACCAAGTTTTCTTCAGAGTAACTGGGAGGCTAGATCAGGTTTATAGCCATTCTATAGATTTAGTTCTATTCATTTATTCATTCAACAAATACTTAATTGAGAATCTCCTGTATAAGATTAGGCATTGATTTTGGTATTGGAAATACAGTAGTGAACCAGACACAAGGACCCTGTTTCTCATGAACTTATAGTTTAGTGGGCAAGATTAACATTAATCAAAGCAAAAAATATCAGTAAATAAATGCATAATATAGAGAATTAAAATCAGGGAATGTTGTGAAGACTGGTTTTTTGAGATTAGGTAATAATTGTCTGATGAAATATGAGTGGTGATTGGATGATAAAAAGCAGCCCTGTTAGATCATAGCCTGACGAATTTCAAGAAAAATGAACATCTAGTGAAAAGCTTAGGTGCAAACAAATTTGACATGTTTGAAGGATAGAAAGAGGCCAATATGTGAGTGGGGAGGAATTAGAGAAATGGGAATGGACCAGATCATTAAGAGTGTATTAAGTTAGAGTTAGGTATTTGAATTTTATCTGAAGTGTTAGGACGAACCATTGGTGAGCGGTAAGCAGTGGAGAGCATAATCTGATTGATATTTTTGAATAATCACTTTACTGGCTGACTGAGAAGAGCGTGTAGGAAATGGGACCAAAACAAGACCAGTGAAAAGGCCTTTTTAGAGGATTAAGGGGAGAGAAAATGATGGTTTTGACTAAATAGCAGTTCTTTAGATGGAAGAAGGAAATAGATTTGGGATACTTCTTGGAGATAAAAGGGACAGGAATCACTAATGAATTGGATGTGAGATGAGGAAAGGAGAGAAATCCACAGAGATTAAGGAGTTGCAGGTGAGATAGGAGGAAAACTCAGGGGAGTGTTGTGGAAACCACAATTAAAAAGTGAAGGAGAAGCCTGCACCACACACCTGTAGTCCCAGTACTTGGGAGTCTGAGACAAGAAGATCGCAGATTTGAGGCCAGCAGTGTGCAGTAATTTAGCAAGACCGTGTTTCAAAAATATAAAAATAAAGTAGGACTGGGAGTGTAGCTCATGTTTTTTTTTTTTTTCCTTTTCTTTAAGGAGAACCTGTGTTGAATGAATAAAACCATAGAATTGAGCAGCAAATTTGGTTTCATGAAGGTTATTGGTAACTTTTATAATGACATTCTAGGGTTGGGGTGCTGCCAAAGAGAAACTTGGAGGTTAGGAAGTAGATCAACAACCGTTGGAACCCTTCTGAGAAGTTCTGCCTTGAAAAGGAGGAAAAAGGGGACTGGTGGCTGGAGTCAAGAAAATTGTTTAAGCAAGAAAACAGTTGACCTCAGAAAAGTTTTGAATACCCAATTCCTTTTTCCTTCCCTATTTGAATTAAATCTCTGACCTAGGCAAAACTTCTCAAACTTTTCCTCCAGAGTACCTATAAGGGCAGGAGAAATAATTTATTTTTTGATTTTTTTTTAACCTTCCCATAGCAAGGTAAGCCCCTTGTCTCAGGTCCAGTATTCCATCTTTGAACACACGCAAGTATGCACTCTACAGGAATTAATAGGCACTTACTGCAATGTAAAGGGAATTAAATTTATTTACCATTGAGGAAACTTGATGCCTCGATACACCACCAAAGGTACCATAGGCGTTTGAGCAGTGTTTTTGAATGTGGAGTGATAATATGCGCCCCTTTTAAGGAAAAAGACAATCCTTAAGAACCCAGTGTTAGATATTTTTATGATTATCTCATAAATACTTACATACATTAAACTATTTCTAAACTTCTAGTCCTTAGCTCTTAACTCTAGAACTATACAAATTGATCATTATAAATAGCACTACATATTTAAAAATCTAGTTAATATTTAGTGTGAGCCAGACATGGTAGCACATCCCTCTGTAATAGCAGTACTTGGAATGCTGAGGCAGGAGGATTGCAAATTTAGGGCCAGCCTCAGCAACTTAGTGAGATCCTGTTTCAAAATTGGAAAGAAAAAAAAAAGGTGAGTTGTAGCTCAGAGGTAGAATGTCCCTGGGTTCAATCTCCAGTCCAAATAAATATAAATGTATTAATTTAGTGTGGAGGATGATTATGTTCAGATTTTTAGGAATCGCAGTTTACAACCTAAATATATTAAGGAAGCAGTGTAACATGAGAGTGCCTATGTTCAAATTCCATCTGAGCATTTATTCAACTCTGTGTCCCCTTGGAGAGATTAATTTTTCTGAGATTTGATGTAGTTTTCTATAAATTAGGATAATAGTGCTTACCTTATATAGTTACTGAGATAAATTTACATGATCCATATGGAGTACTTAGGGGTAGTCTTGGTAAATGGGGATTATTATTATTGGCAGCCTTGTAATAGGCTTTAAGTCTGGCAATAGCCTCCATTTTAAGGTGTCTGATAACTGTTCTCTTGCTGCCTTTCCCTGTCCGCACTGTAATGAGCATCTGCTTTTAGAGTGAGATGAGATCTTCACTTGGCCTTCACTTATCAAGCACACAATTCAAGTATGAAGTCTTAAAGTTACAGAGATCCTGTTTGGTGCCAGTTTGGTTATAATCAGAACCATTACAGGGATTAGAATTTCCTGGCAATACAAATGAATGAACCAGGCCGGGCGTGGTGGCGCACGCTTGTAATCCCAGTACTTGGGAGGCTGAGATCGGAGGATCTGGGTTCACAGCCAGCCTCAGCTACTTAGTGAGACCCTCTGCAACTTAGCAAGACCCTGTTTCAAAATAAAGAATAAAAAAATAGGGCTGAGGGTGTGGCTCAGAGGTAGAATGCCCCTGGGTTCAATCCCCAGAACTGCAAAAAAAAAAAAAAATACATAAATGAATGAACCTTGTTTTAGATTTTTAAATTAATTTTGTTATCATTAGTATTAAAGTACTAAATTGCCAGGTATGGTGGCGCATGCCTGTAATCCCAGTACTTGGAAGGCTGAGACAGGATTACAGGATCAAGGACAGCCTCAGCAAGTAGTGAGACTCATCAACTTAAGTGAGACCCTGTTTCAAAAATAAAATTAGGGCTGGAGGTGTAGCTTGGAGGTAGAATGCCCCTGGGTTCAATCCCTAGTAACGCGCGCGTGCGTGTGCGCGCGCACACACACACACACCACAAAACAAAAAATTAAAGTACTAAATTTAAAATTCTCCCAGAGAACTGATAGACCCCCTAAGAATGTATCCATGGGGATCTGCAAACCCAATTTGAGAAGCATTGTTTGGAAATAATCTGCCTGGGTCAGTTGTGCTGTGACTGGAATTTGTATCTGCTAATGTAAGTCATAAGCAACATGTATTGTGACCAAATCCAGAGAAATGCTATGCAGTAGGATATCTTTTTAATAATAATCTTAAAAGCTATGGTTTGAATGTTTGCTTTTAAATTTTGTAATCCTGTCATCCAGAATCGGCGAAGTCCTACTATATAGCCATGGTAATAATCAAATTGAATTTCGTTAGGAAGCTATTTCAGTGCTCCTGTTTTCTGAAGAGTGAGGTAGTGGGGACTACCTTTCTATTTCTGTTTTTTCTTTCTTGCCTCTCAGATCTATCATATGGTTACTCTAGTACTTGAGAATTGCCCACATGCTTTTCCTTTCTCTCCATTTATAGACAGACATGATATTGAGTAGGTAGTTATGGCAGTGAAAGCTTATTCTTTCATGCCCGGCTTCGTGTAACTCTTAAATAATTTTATTAATTCATATTATGACATTCGACCTCACACAGCTGCTCATTTTGAGAGAGTTCAACAAACTTTCACATTTACACAAAACTCTTATTGACTTTTTTCCCTGAAACTTTTAAAAATAAGATTCATGCTTGCATTACTAGTCTTTTTTTTTTTTTTTTTTTTT
>PVJS01037127.1:0-20088 GCA_004027185.1 Glis glis
AAGTCTAAGCGGGCCCCTAGAGGTGAGGTGCAGGTTGTGACCCATGAGGAAGAACGCTATACCCAAAAAGAACTTATTGAGTTTTCTAATTCATACAAACAGAGGTCTGGGGAATATGTATGGGAATGGATTTTAAGGGTGTGGGATAATGGTGGGAATAATATACGATTAGATCAGGCTGAATTTGTTGATATGGGCCTGTTGTGCAGAGATTCTAAATTTAATGCAGCAGCTCATAATGTTAAAAGGGTACTAATAGTTTATTTGGTTGGTTGGCTGAGGTATGGACCAAAAGATGGCTTACAGTAGGTGATTTGGAAATGCCTGACCTCCCTGGGTTTTCTGTGGATGAGGGGATTCAAAGGCTGAGGGAGCTTGGAATGCTGGAGTGGATTTGCCATTTGGGACCTTCTCCTCCACAGTGGACACGTCCAGAGGACGTTCCCTTCTCCCGTACTTTAAGAAATAAATTTGTGAGGGGGGCACCATCATCCTTGAAGGGATCTGCTGTTGCTATCCTCTGTATGCTAGAACTTATGGTGGGAGACGCAATTGACCAATTATTGGATTTAGGTGTAATGGGTATTCTTGGTTCCCATAACAAGGGTCAGGTGTCGGCTCTCGACCATCAGAGGCAAGGTAGTTGCACCTATTATAATGGACAGCAGAGGAGGAACAATGAGCAGAAGGGCTTGACTCGTGCAGATTAGTCATGGTGTCCCCAGAAGTCAAATAGACAGGAAACCCACCAAATTTCTATTGGATTTGTATAAACAGAAAAATTCGAGAATTGATATACCAGAGTCTGACTTTAATCGTAAAAGTGGAGAATCACGGCCTCTCAACCAGTTCCCAGACTTGAGTCAGTTTACTGACCCAGAACCCCTTGACTGACAGGGAGGCCAGGTCCCCTTGAGGAAGGGCTCTGGTACAGAACCGAAAAGTTCTACTGTTAATCTTTCCTCCGCCCTTCCCCAAAGGGACCTACAGCCTTTCACTAGGGTGACTATACACTGGGGAAGAGGAAATGATCAGACTTTTAGGGGATTGCTGGACACTGGGTCTGAATTGACATTGATCCCAGGAGATCCGAAGCGTCATTGTGGTCCTCCGGTCAATGTAGGTGCTTATGGAGGTCAGGTGATCCAAGGTGTTCTAGCCAAGGTCCGACTCACAGTGGGTCCCATGGGTCCCTGTACTCATCCTGTGGTTATCTCTCCAGTCCCTGAATGTATTATTGGCATGGACATACTCAGTACTTGGTGGAACCCCCACATTGGTTCTCTGGTCTGTGGAGTCAGGGCTATTATGGTGGGAAAGGCTAAATGGAAGCCATTAGAGCTACCTCTCCCTGGGAAAATAGTGAATCAAAAACAATATCGCATACCTGGAGGGATTGCAGAGATTAGTGCCACCATCAAAGACTTGAAAGATGCAGGGGTGGTGGTTCCCACCACATCCCCATTTAACTCTCCTATTTGGCCTGTGCAGAAGACAGATGGGACTTGGAGAATGACTGTTGATTATCGTAAACTTAATCAAGTAGTGACTCCAATTACGGCTGCTGTGCCGGATGTGGTTTCCTTGTTAGAGAAGATTAACACATCTCCTGGTACCTGTTATGCAGCCATTGATTTGGCCAATACTTTTTTCTCCATACCGGTTCATAAGGATCACCAGAAGAAATTTGCCTTCAGCTGGCAGGGCCAGCAGTATACCTTCACTACTCTGCCCCAGGGGTATATCAACTCCCCAGCCCTGTGTCATAATCTAGTGCACAGGGATATTGATAGACTTTCTCTTCCGCATGATATTACTCTGATTCATTATATTGATGACGTTATGTTGATTGGGCCGAGCGAGCAAGAGGTAGCCACTGCTCTGGACTTGTTGGTGAAGCATTTGCGTGCCAGGGGATGGGAAATAAAACCAGCTAAAATCCAGAGGCCTTCTACCTCAGTGAAATTTCTAGGAGTCCAATGGTGTGGGGCATGCCGAGATATTCCGTCTAAAGTAAAGGATAAACTGTTACATCTGGCCCCTCATACAACTAAGAAGAAGGCACAACGTCTGGTTGGGCTGTTTGGCTTTTGGAGGCAACACATTCCTCATTTGGGTGTGTTACTCCGGCCTATCTACCAAGTGACTCAAAAAGCTGCTAGTTTTGAGTGGGGCCCAGTACAGGAGTAGGCTTTGCAGCAGGTCCAAGCTGCCGTGCAGGCGGCTCTGCCACTTGGGCCCTATGATCCAGCGGACCCTATGGTACTGGAGGTCTCGGTGGCAGGTAGAGATGCTGTCTGGAGCTTCTGGCAAGCCCCCATGGGTGAATCGCAGAAGAGGCCGTTGGGATTTTGGAGCAAGGCCCTGCCGTCATCCGCAGACAATTACTCTCCCTTTGAGAAGCAGCTCTTGGCTTGCTACTGGGCCTTGGTGGAAACTGAACGCTTAACCATGGGCCACCAGGTTACCATGCGACCTGAGCTGCCCATTATGAGCTGGGTTCTCTCTGATCCATCAAGCCACAAAGTTGGACGTGCGCAGCAGCAGTCCATTGTCAAGTGGAAATGGTACATACGTGATAGGGCCCAAGCAGTTCCTGAAGGTACGAGCAAATTACATGAGGAGGTGGCCCAGATGCCTGTGGGTCCTACTTCTGTTATAGTGCCTTCTGTCCTCCAGTATGAACCTATGGCCTCATGGGGTTACCATATGATCAGTTGACAGAGGATGAGAAAGCTCGGGCTTGGTTTACAGATGGTGCTGTGCGATATGCAGGCACTACCCGAATATAGACAGCGGCAGCCCTGCATCCTCTCTCTGGGACATCCCTGAAGGACAGTGGTGAAGGGAATCTTCCCAGTGGGCAGAACTTCATGCAGTGCACCTGGTTGTGCACTTTGCTTGGAGGGAAAAATGGCCAGATGTAACGTAGTGAGACCCTGTTTCCAAATAAAAAATAAAAATAGGGTTGGGGTGTAGCTCAGAGGTAGAATGCCCCTGGGTTCCATCCCCAGTACCACACACACACACACACACACACACACACACACAAGATTAAAAAAAACCCACAACTAACACACTAAAAGGACTAATGAGTGATGAAATATTCTGGAATTAGATAGCGGTGATGGTTGCACAACCTTGTGAATGTACTAAAATCACTGAATTGTAAACTTTAAGATGGTGACATTTCAGGTATGTGAATTTTACCTCAATTTAAAAAATCAAGTTATAAATTGAATTCAACATGGGAAATTCTTTTTTCAGGAAAAGATGGGAGAAAAAGATCACCAGACTAAGAAAAGGGCAAATTATATAAAAAGACAACTCCTAAAAGAAATATAAATATCACATAAAGAAGTAAAAAGAGATTGAACCTCACTATAATAAACAGAGAAAAAATGCAAATTATATCAATGAGATAGCAATTTAACCCAGTAGATTTGCAAAATAGAAAGAACTGAAAATATCAGTTGGAAAAAGAGATCATCTCATACACTGTTAATTGTCGTTTGAATTGCAGTCATTCTGGAAGGCAATTTAGTAGTAAAGTATTAAAGTTTTAAAACATACCCTGTGACTCAGTAATTCTACTTCATCATATTTAAGGAAAAGAAATAGCATACAGGTGAACAAAGAAGCAGGTACAATTGCAGCATTATTTGTAAGTGCAAACATAAGAAATAGGCTAAGGACTGTGGAGAAACAAATTATGGTAGAGCAACACCACAAAATACTCTGTAATCATTAAATGGATAATGTTAAAATGAAAAGAAATACAAATGAAAAAACAAGTTTCAGAATGTTCTTCACTGATGTAAAATCTAAACCAAAGCCAATTGCAGTGGTGCAAGGCCTATAATCCCAGTACTTGAGAGGCTGAGACAGGAGGGTCACAGGTTCGAGGCCAGTCTTTGCAAATTAGAGAGACCCTATTTCACAAAAATAAAATCAAAAGGGCTAGGGGTACACTTCAGTAATAGAGCACCCAAGAGTTTGAACTCCAGTAACACACACACACACACACACACACACACACACTCTCTCTCTCTCTCTCTCTCTCTCTAAACGAAACTACAAAAGTGCTTTGTTTTGTATGTGAATATATGTATGAATGTGTATGAATGCAGAGAAAAAAACTGGGAAGGTAAAAAATGAGTAATAAAAAGCCAGGCTCAGTGGTGCACACCAGCTGCTTGGAAAGCTGAGGCAGGAGGGTAGCAAGTTCAAGGCCAGCTGGGGCAACATAGCCAGATCCTGTCTCAAAATAAAAACTAAATGAAATGCAGTTCGGTGGTAGAGCACCCCCTTTTACACCATTACTGGGGAAAAAAGTAATATCAGTGGTTACTTATGCTGGAAGGGGACAGATTTAGATTGCTGATGGTAAAGGGATTTTGGCCTTATCTATATTTCTTCCATGGAGGAATGATATTAATACTAAAACCAAAAAAAAGTAGATTTAAAGCCCAAGATTTAAGTAGTGGGTTTATTTTAACTCTAAAGAGAATTCTGAACTGGTCAGTGTCACTGAGTTGAAAAATAGCTTTCATTTATATTTCAAGAGGAGGTAGGCATAGAGAAAGCAGAGAAAAAAACATTTAGACTAATTTCTGATTTTTTCATTTATTCTGCCAAAATGGAAGCCACGTGAATCTCAGTTAATTTTTAAAAGAATCCTTAAATCAATTATTTGGTCATGCTAAGAACTTACTAGAAAAACTTTTTCCAAACATCTAAACCCTAAAAATTTAGGCCTAGGAGTGTAGCTCAGTGGTAGAGCACTTGCCCAGCATGTGCAAGGCTCTGAGTTTGATCCCTACCACTGAAAACACAAACACAAAAACTAAGAAAAAAACCCTGGAAATTCATCAGCAAGGAATTGTCTTTCAAGAATCATCTGAATTGAGTCATCAAGATTTCTTAATAAGGTTTCTTAATAAAGGTCTTAGCGAGACCTTGTTTCAAAATAAAATAGGGCTGAGGATATAGATCAGAGATAGAAGGCCCCTGGGTTCAAGCCCCAGTACCAAATAGCCAGGGATGTCATAGAACAGCTGGCTGCTACTGCTGCATGTGGTTATTCAGCATAATAGACTATGGTGGCAGCTGGGGGAGAACAAGTTAAAAAACAAAAAGGAAATTGTGAAAAATGGGAATGGGCCATATTTCAGAATGCCAATTGTGGTTTAATGTAAAGAGCCCAGCTCTGGGGACAATAATCTAGGCCACTTTTGACTCTGCCACTTTCTAGTCATGTGACTTATGCAAACCACTTAACTGATTTGTAAAATGAGAATGAGAACACCTACCTTGCTTACCTCACTGGGTTGCTGAGAAAGGCATTGTGAATGGAAAGGTACTAACAAGATCAAAAGAATTTAAAAGAGTTAAGGGAGAAGTGAAAGAGATCAAGTCACTAATGTGAAGTCCCCAGGGGGCTGGGGAGCATGTCCCAGAAGACTTAGAACAGAATGTCCAAAGAAATTCATTCTAAACCAAGAATAGCTTCATTCAAGAATATCTTCTGCATAGTAAGGGACACCTGTCTGGGATTATGCCCGTTTCCCCAAATCATTTCAGGAAAACTCTGGAATCACCACCTAAATCGCTTCTATCAATACAACCATGCCTGTCTTACAGGTTCATTGATATAACTAAAATATATCAGTCTCCCATGTACTTACACATGTGTTTTGAGAATTATGTATACACATGAGGCAGTATCAGGGAATAATTAAGATGGGGTCTCTTGAGTAAAAATTCACTTGGTTGAAAGTTAAACTCCAGATCTTGACAGATACCTAACCTTGGAAACATTACTTCTTCATGCTTCAGTAAAATGGACTTAGAAAAGTATCTAATATGTAGAATTGTTATGCAGTGAAATAAGAAAACAAATATAAGTTTCTTAGTGTCTAGCACATACTAAAAACTCAGTAAGTGTTAGTTCTTTATTAATCTATCGGTCTCTATCTTCCTGGATCAGGTGGAAACTAAATGGGTCCTTTCTGGATCTGGATTGAGGAACTTTATTCCTCATCTCTTGTGGATGAACACACCTGGGCTAGTGTGTTCTGGGCTTTCATTTCTCTTAAATAAAAGAGAACATCCAACATGAAGACTCTACACCCCCACCTAGAGGAGGTCTGATTTTTCAACTTCTATAAATTCGCATATTCTTAGACCCCCCAAAGTAAATTGAAGCCCAAATAGAATATCCATTTCACCATGCTAAGAACTTACTAGAAAAACTACAATCCCAGTGCTCACCATAGCATACCCCAGCTGTAATTACATATTCCCATAAAATAATGATAATGACCAGGATTATAGCCATCATTTATTAGATACAATTATGCATAACATTTACCATATACTAGACATAGTTATATTACTTTACATGTATGATTTTATGTGCTCCTATAAAAACAATTCTATAAGGAGACTGAGGTAGAGAAAGGTTAAATAATTTGTCAAAGACTACCCACTATTAAATGACAGAGCCTAAGCCAGGCATGGTGGCACATGCCTATAATCCCAATACTTGGGAGGCTGAGACAAGAGGATCGCAGGTTCAAGGCTAGCCTCAGCAATTTAGCAAGGCCCTCAGTAACTTAGTGAGACCCTGTTTCAAAATAAAAAATAAGAACCTGGTCCAGAGTGAGCGCAGTGGCAGCCCAAGGACAGCCTCCCGCTAGCCTTTCTAGCCTGCGGTAGAGATGAATGATAAGCCAGACTTGTCAGAAGTGGAGAATTTTGACAGATCAAAACTGAAGAAAACTAATATTGGAAATAAAAAAAACACTCTCCCCTCCAAGGAAACTATCCAGCAGGAAAAAGAGCATGTTCAAACATCCTAAAATGGAAATCTCCTCCTGAAAGCAAATTTCAACATTGTCTCAGTCTTGGTTTTACGCTTGTTTTTTGTAAACCTATGTGTTTATACAGATTTGAGGCACATTCTGATAGCTTCTTACCTGTCCTCTTTGGCTAAGAAAAGTACAGTGGTAGCTAATGTTTCCTTGAGTTTTTGGTAGCCAATGTTCCCTTAAGTAAGAAGTAGCCAATGTTCCCGTAAGTGTGTCTTTAAAGTTTCCATTGGTGTGCAAAGTCCAGATGGCAGATGATGTCCATAATCTTGCCATTGTGTGTGTGGTAGTCCTTGCACCCTCTATAGGGCCAGCCAATTTCAACCTTCTGCAATGGGTGCCTCTATGGCGTCATAGTCTTCATGAAGTTGCAAGCTTTTGCAGCTTCTTACAGTGTATTCTCATTTCTAATATAACAATAATATAATAAATATAGTCATCTTGAAACTTCCGTGGTACATTCTTGGTGGTCTTCTAAGGAATCAAAAGTACACAAAAGTACCATTTTCAGCCAAACAAAATGGATAAAGGAAAACTATGTTAGTAGACTATTCATGTGGGAAATACTCCCTTCTGTTCAGAGTCCCCCACAAGAACCTACCCTGCTGCAACTTCATCTGGGACTTCTAGCATCCAGAACTGTGGGGAAATAAATTTGTTTAATTTAAAAAATAATAATAAAATTAAAAAATAGCCAGGTGTGGTGATACATGCTTGTAATCCCAGTACTTGGGAGGCTGAGACAGGATGATCGCAGGTTTGCGGCCGGACTCAGCAATTTAGTGAGACACTCTGCAACTTAGTGAGACCCTGTTTCAAAACAAAAAAATAAAGTAGGGCTGGGGCATGACTCAGAGATAGAATGCCCCTTTGTTCAATCCCCAGAACCAAATAAAAAAAATAAAAAATAAGATAGGGCTGGGAGTGTAGCTCAGATGTAGAATGCCCCTGAGCTCAATCCCCAGTACCAATAAATAGATAGATGATAGATAGATAAACAGAACCTGAACTACTACACCCCTACTCTCCCCAAACAATCTAGGTTTCTTTTATGAAAGTGTTGAGTCTTTTTATAAATGAAACAAAAAGCAGAAATCACAGAGAGTACCAAGTCAAAAGTCCTGCTAAAGCACCCCATTGCTGGTGGGAGTGCACATTAGTATAACTGTTTTGGAAAACAACCTGGTATTATCTACTAAAGTTGAGCCCAATAAATACCCTATGACCTGGTATGTTAGCTTTCCATCACCATAGCAAAATATCACAGATAATTAACTCATAAAGAGAAAAAGTTATAGCTAGGCATAGACTTGGAAGACTGAGACAGAAGGATCTCAGGTTTAAAGACAACCTCAGCAATTTAGCAGGACCCTTAGCAGCTTAGCAAGACCCTGCTTCAAAATAAAAAATAAAATAGGGCTGGGGGGTGTTCCTCATAGGTAGAAGGTCCCTGGATTCAATCCCAGTGCCAAAAAGAGAGAGGAAGTTTATTTTGGCTCATGGTTTTAGAGGTCCCAGTCTATGACTGAGTGGGCCCATTGCTTGTAGGCCTGTGGTAGGGGTGCGAGTGGCAATGGTGGGGAGCATGTGGCAAAGCAAAATGCTCATCTCATGGCCAGAATGTAAAAGAGAAGGGGGAATCGGCCAGAGTTCCACAGTCCCCTTCAAGGGCATACCTGGGCACCATGTCTAACATATTGGCTTTTGAGGGACATTTAACCTCCAGAGCATAGCATAAGCAATTCCATTCAGTTCCTAGGTGTGGCCCTTAGAAAAGCAGTTCTCAAACATTTTTGTTTTAGGATCCTATTTTACTCTTAAGGACCCAAATGAGCTTTTGTTTATGAAGATCATATCTATTAATATTTCCTCTGTTAGAAATTATAACCAAGACACTCTTAAGAATGTTTGCTTTTAACTAGCTTTAAAAATCAACAATAATAATCACATTATATGTTAGCAAAAATAATATTTTTATGAATGGCTATATTTTCTAATACAAAAGAATGAAAAGAGTGTCATTTTTACGAATCTCATTTATTTATTTGTTTATTAATAATTTTTGCAGCACAGGGGATTGAACCCAGGGGCATTCTACCTCGGAGATACACCCCCAGCCCTAATTTTTATTATTTATTTTGAAACAGGGTCTCACTAAGTTGCGGAGGGCCTCTCTAAGTAGCTGAGACTGGCCGCAAACCCGGATCCTCCGGTCTCAGTATCTCAAGTATGCAGATTACAAGTGTGCACCACCACACCTGGCTTTTACGAATCTCTCTTAATATTTGGTTCAATAGAAGACAGCTAGCTGGTTTCCATCTACTTCTGCAGTCAGGTGACTGTGATATGCTTCTTTGGTTAAAGTGTATGAAGAATGTCTGGTCTCACACAGATATATGTTGGAAAGAGAGGACTTTATAGACTTCCTGAAAAGACCTCCAAGACCCACCCAGAGATTGTCACACCATCATTCTATTTTAGGAATTGCGGCTCTAGAGAAATTTATACACATGGGCACCGAGATATTCAAATGAGATTGTTGGTATCATCACAGTATGCGCTAGTCACAACTGGAAAGAACCCCAATCTAAGAAAAAGCTAAGAGTAGATAGAATGAATACATACATGCTGTATAACCACAACCTTATAGTCTTGAAATCTAAGTGCAGCCCTTATCCTTCTTATCATGTTAGGAAGCATAGGGAATATTTAACATTTATTGGGAAGATGACAGCAGAGTCAAATGATTTGACCCCATTAATTGGCTAATGAAGTTTAAGCCATTGGTAAATATTTTGAGGTAAGGCAATTACTATACTGCACCTGAATGAGCGAAAGATCCTAAGATTGCTTTCTCCCTTTTTAAGGCCTCTTTACTTTTCCAGGTTAGAATATTTTTGCTTTTTAAAGAAGGTGCTTATATTTTCTGATTCCATAGGCAAGAGTATGAAAAAATCCCACTTACTTAAGTAAGACATATCATTTTAAGTAAGACATATTACTTTAAAGTAAGACATATCATTAGTTATTTAAACATTATGGGCTATAATGACATCTATTTGTTCTGTTCTCTGTATAAATGCATTAACCACAGAGAACCAAGCAAAGAACAAATAATCTCTGAAAAATATAAAACCTAAAAATCATACAGTGTATCAGTAAGATTAATGACTACCCATAAAAATTACTTTGGAGCAGGTGTGGTGGTGCATGCCTGTATTCCCAGTACTTGGGAGGCTGAGGCAGGAGGATTGCAGGTTTGAGGACAGCCTCAGCAAGTAGTGAGACTCTGCAACCTAGGGAGACCCTGTTTCAAAACATATATATATATATATATATATATATATATATATACACACACACATATATATGTATATACACACACACGTAAATATGTATGTATATATATAAAATATATACATGTATATATTTTATATATACACTAAATATATATAAATAAATGTATGCATTAAGTATACATGTGTGTATATACATATATAAAATAAAAAGATATAGGGGTGTAGCTTGGAGGTAGAATGCCCCTGGATTCAATCCCAGTACCAAAAAAATAAAAATACCTCAGCATGTCTGTATTTCTGACAAAGAGACATTATATAGATTCTCCATGACTGTCCAAATAGGTCTTATCATGGACTATGTTCCAGATAGCTTATTTTCACCCACTGAACATGTTTCCCCTTTGTCTTCTTTGTTCCTGTGGTTTGTATATGGTTTGACTGTGTCTCCTCCAGGGTTCCTGTGTTGGAAGCTTGGTTCCCCATACAGCAGCGTTAAGGTAGTAGAGACTATAAGAAGCGGGGATTACTTTTAGGGGTTATAAAAATATTGTGAAATATAGTGGTGGTTGTTTAACACAACCTTATGAACATACCAAAAACCACTGAAGTGTACACTTTAAAACATTTTTATGAGTCGGGCGTGGTGGCGCATACTTGTAATACCAGTACTTGGGAGGCTGAGACAGGAGGATAGCAGGCTGTGAAGCCAGCCTCAGCAACTTTTGAAGCCCTCCCGCAACTTAGTAAAATCCTGTTTCAAAATAAAGAATAAAACAGGACCGGGGGTGTAGCTTGGAGGTAGAATGCCTATGGGTTCAATCCCCAGTACTGCAATAAAATAAAATAAAATAAAACAAAACATTTTTATGGGTTTTAATTACACCACCATAAAAATAAAATAAGAATTATATGGCCCTTGGTGTCAATAGTACTGAGATTAAGAAACATTGATCTAGATGGACACTGAATTTAGTCACATGGCTCCAGGTTGCTACCAGGCAGGCTAGGAAACATAGCCTTCACCCAGGCAACCATGTCTTTAGCTAAAACTTCACTACTGATATAAAAGGGGTTGACAAACTATAGCTGCGGTCCAAATCCCACCAACGCCTGTTTTTGTAAATAAAGTTTTCTTGGCCAGGCGTGGTGGCACATCCCTGTAATTCCAGTACTTGGGAGACTGAGACAGGAGGATTCCAAGTTCGGAGCCAGCCCCAGCACCTTAGCAAGGCCGTTTCCAAATTTTAAAAAATGAAAAATAAGGCTGGGGTGTAGTTCAAAGGTAGAATGCCCCTGGGTTCAATCCCCAGAATGAAAAAAAAAGACAATATGGTATAACTAAATGCTGATAAGTTTGCATCTCATGTATAATGCTAGAGTCATTACAGCAATCTAGAGTTTATAAGATATAAAGTAATGAGAATGATAACTTTACTTTGACTTTTCTGGGAATTGGCCCAAGGCAATAATTGAAGAGAAAAGAGTCCTGTTTGTCAAGTGTTGATTGTAATTTTTATTGCTGTCATTAATAAAAGCTTTATTCTATATGTTATACGACCGAAACGACTATTTATGTAGTAGCCACTGGGCAGTCACTCAGAAAGTTCCATTCCTCGAGCCTGAGGAAGGGAGTAAAACTGGCTTCCTATCACCTGCATGCTTCTTTGCAATTCACTGGGCAAATGGTAGGCTGGCTCCTGTGAATGTCTCTAGCCTCATGTGGTACTGGTTCTTCTTGTGCTACATGCCCTATAAACATGGACATTTTGTACTTGGTAACACACAAGGTTCATTTCTAGGACAGCTTAAAGGACTGTGCTTTCATGTGGTCAGTACTGAACTGGTGCTACATTCTTTGTGTGTGGGTGTGTGGTACTGGGATTGAACCCAGGGGCATTCTACCCCTGAGCTACACCACCAGACCTATTTATTGATTTATTTTTTATTTTGAAACAGGATCTTACTAAGTGTGGAGGACCTCACTAAGTTGCTGAAACTGGCCTTGAACCTGTGATCCTCTTGTCTCAGCCTCCCACATCCTGAGATTACAAATGTGCACCACCATGCCCAGCTTAATGCTACATTCTTAACAAAAGACAAATCAAAAGACAATAAGGATTGTCATCCTTGTAGTAGCTAAGTTCTAGGCAATTTTATTTTATTTTTTACTTACTTATTTATTTTGTGGTACTAGGGATCGATCCCAGGGGTGTTCTTCCTCTGAGCCACACTCCTAGCCCTATTTTATTTTTTTATTTTAGAAACAAGGTCTCACTAAGTTGCTGAGGCTGGTCACAAACCTCCTGTCTCAGCCTCCCAAGTACTGGGATTACAGGTGTGTACCACCACACCTGGCTAGGCAATTTTAAATAAAGGTTCTTTTCTCTGTTCACCTTAAACCAACTAGGATCAGAACAGTGGCGTTTTTTAGACCTGAGATATTATTTTTAGGTCTTCCTCATTCTGATAACTACTCTAAGGCAGGTTTTCAAACAAGAAAGGAAACCCTCCCAGGAAACTTGAGCTCATAATAAGCCCCAACTTCCTCAAGAGGCCGGACAGTGCAGTCATGACAGCACAAACCAGCTAACAGCAGACCCTGCAGCAGGGCTTCCTCCCAGCCGTGCCCCTCCCTCAGCACCACGAGCCATTCCCTTTCCCTGTTTGTACCTTAATGTCCTCCTTTTAGAATGGCAATTGTGGTAGTATATATCTAATAGAGTTGTGACGAAAATTAAATGAATATGTCTACACAGAGTATTTAGAGTAGTTGCTAGCCATCTCAACTGAACTCACACTAGTTTTCATTTATGGAAGTGACTGAATGATGACAAGGAGAGGGTGATGTGATTAAAGGAAGATTTTTTAAATCACACTTTCTTAGAGGAGGGATCATGGCACGCCACCCAGGGCCACATGAGGAAGCCTTTGTGTCAGTCAGGAGGCACAAAGGAGGAGGAGAGGAATGGCAGCCAGTGCCTTTCTTGTGTTTTGCATGGGGAAGACATGGCAGGGCAGAGGAGACTATTTAGGATTGGCTGGTTTGAACAGTTCTGGTGCTCACTAGGCTGTAGAGATGGTCTCTAGTTGTCTTATGCCTGGCCCTGGGTGATTTAGGACAAGGAAAGTATTGGCTTAGTGTGTAAGATAAAGGAGCTGATGGGGGAGTGTTGATTTGGGTTTGGTTGGTTTGCAATTGAAAGGCATGTTTGCAGGCCAGTTCTCTCCTGAGCCACCAACACCCCCCCAGCAAGATGTCAGTAAACATCATAAAACATAAATGTGATTACTGAACTAGTCCATGGAAATTCTGTATAAGTGTTAGCTATTCTTCTGTAGAAGGCACTGAGCTTGTAAAGATTGCAGGAAATGGATGGAACTAGAGGACATTATGCTGAGATCAGCCAGTTTCAGGAAGTCAACAGTCATATGTGTTCCCTCCTATGTGGAAGCTAGAACAAAAATAGGAAACAAAAAAACTTCAGTCAAATGAGGAGAGAAACTAGTAGTGGGAGGGGGCTGGGTGAGACAGAAGGGAAGGGGGGGGATGAGGATTGAGGAAGGAAACAGTTCAAATAAGGTTATGTCCATACATGAAGGTATCACAACCAGTCTCACTAACATGTATGGGGTGGGATACAGAGGGAAATACATCCAGTGATGTGTACATTCACTATGATTCTCACTATGATATATGATTAACAATGCACCAATAAAAAGTATATAAAAAAAAGAATTGAGCTGATCTTGCTTTACAGATAGAGAATTTCAAGAAGCTTAGAAAAACTCTTGCCCTGAATTTCTCTGTTGATTTGTGTCTCCCTTGGTTTGTAAAGCTCTACTTCAACTCCATTTGTGGACAATAGTCTGTTGACTCAGCAAACAATAACTTGAATTGAGAATCATAAATCTTTGAGCCTGCCTGCCATTTGGTTTTAATGGAAACCAACCTAAGGGTGAGCTTGACCACATTCTTACTTTGGCTACAGTATTAAAGCTTTTAAGACACAAATAAGCAAACTTTAAATAAGATGATACTAAGGTAGTACCACCAACCCAATCTAATCACATGAAACTATAGAGAGGCTCAGGTGTGGTGGTGCACACCTGTAATTCCAGTACTTGGGAGGCTGAGACAGGAGGATCACAGATTTGAGACCAGTCTCAGCAACTTAGCGAGGTCCTCAGCAACTTAGTGAGACCTTATTTCAAAATAAATAAAATAGGTCTGAGGGTGTAGTTCAGAGGTAAAATACCCCTGGGTTTAATCCCAGTACCACATACAGACACACACACACACACACACACACACACACACACACACGCATACAAAGTATAGAGAGGTAGACATGAAAAAACATGTTGGTAGCATATGGTATCAGAGAGATGTGGAAGGGAGTTGTAGAAACACAATCCTGAGGTGAGGCTGTATCATTTCTTCCTGATACCACCTGAGAATGGCTTGATTGATGGCTCATTTTATCCAGTCTAGCATTTAGGGCTTACCTTGCCTTCTGGGTTGGTATATACCTTCCAGATTAGAGCACTTATGAGGTTGCTCTTTGACTTTGTGAATAAGAAGCTTCATAAACAAGTGAGCAAGTGGTAGAAGTGGAAAGGAGATGAACAGATTGAGAATTCTTTCCAAAAAATAGCTGCAGGACTTTATGGCAATTGATTATATATAGGGAATGAAGTGGGGATCAATGCTGAAATCTAATGATCTTGAGAACTGTGTCACCGCTAGTAAATCAAGTTAAAAGGAAATTGATATGGAAAGTAAAGACACATGTACCTGGATATAGTGCATTTGAGGTGGTGTGATATTCGAGTAGAAGCAGGCAGGAGGAGGCCAGCGTGTGGGTGAGAGACGAGGTCTAGATAAGAATGGTTGTGAAACCTGTGACCAAGGACTAGGATGGCCTAGGTCGTGTCTCTGGGGTGTGGTGGAAGGAGAGAAGAGAGTACTGGAGAAAAAAAAAAAAAAACAGATGGTCAGATGTGGGAGAGCCAGGTGATGTAACTCCAGAGAAGCTGTCAGGGACAGAGTTCACAATGTGGGAAACAGGCAATTGTGTCTAATGAAGTGCAGAGGCCACATGAGACAAAGAAAACTAGTCATTGGGTTTAGTAACACAGGAGTCTCTGCCAAGAACAGTATGAGTAGTAAGATAAAGAAGCCACCTTCCAACAATGAAATACTTTTTTGGAATCAGATAGAAATGACTAGTGTAGATCACTTAAGAAGTTCACAAAGAAGAGAGGGGCTGAACGTGCAAGAGGTGCCCATACTATCCTTTCTACTTTGTGTTATATTTGATGAATTCACAGATATCCTCTTTTTTCGATTGGAAAAATTTCTGTACTGTATGAATTCTTCAATTGAACCTTAAAATTAATTAAAAAGTCGTTGAGAAAGAATATAAAGTTATTTTAGACACTATTTTATTGAACAATCTTATGGTTCCTGAGGATAATATTTTTTAAAGTATGGGTTTTAAAACATTAGAAATTCCCAGTACTTGGGAGGCGGAGACCAGAGGATCCAGGTTCACCGCCAGCCTCAGCTACTTAGTGAGGCCCTCCGCAACTTTGTGAGACCCGGTTTCAAAATAAAGTATAAAAATAAATTAGGGTTGGGGGTGTAGCTCAGAGGTAGAATGCCCCTGGGTTTAATCCCCGGTACCGCAAAAAAAAAAAATTAGAAATTTCTGTTACGGTTTTCAACTGCCACCTTCTGAATAGCAACATCATAGAATGCCATCATACAAATTAATAATAATTATGAATATATGTATAAGTCTCAATATCTATGTCTTTTTTTGGTACTGGGGATTGAACCCAGGGGCGTTCTACCCCTGAGCTATACCCCCGGCCCTATTTTTTATACTTTATTTTGAAACTGGGTCTCACAAAGTTGCGGAGGGCCTCACTAAGTAGCTGAGGCTGGCCACAAACCCAGATCCTCTGGTCTCCGCCTCCCAAGTACTAGGATTACAAGCGTGCGCCACCACAGCTGGCTCTCAATATCTATGTCTTAATGTTGTGTCATGTTCATTTGTAAGGTATGGTTTAATCTATTATTAAGAAAAGTTAAGGTACCAATCTCAGCTAACTTCTCTGCAGAAATTGATGAGCTGATGCAAAATTTATATGTAAAATCAAGGGACCCAGAATAGCCAACAATCTAAAGCAATCTCTAAGAAGAAGAATAAATTTAGAGAATCTAATCTTGCCAAATTTTAAAACTTACTACAAAACTACAGAAATTAAGATAGTGTGGTAGTGGCATAAAGACAGACATAGGGTCCAGAAATAAACTCTCACACTTTATGATCAGTAGATTTTCAACAAGAGTTCCAAGACAATTCACTTAGAAAAGAATAATGCTTTCAACAAATGGTGCTGGGACAACTGGATATCCATATATTAAAGAATTAATTTGTGTCAGGTATGGTGGTGCATGCCTATAATCCCAGTATTTGGGACGTTGAGACAGGAGGATTGCAGGTTCGAGGCCAGCCTCAGCAACTTAGTGAGGCCCCCAGCAGCTTAGTGAGACCCTATTTCAAAATAAAATAGGGCTGTGGGTGTAGCTCAGAGGTAAAACACCCCTGGGTTCCACCCCCACATCACTACCACCACCAAAAAATAATTAATTTGGACCCCTATCTCATACCATATACAAAAAATCAACTAAAATCATAATCCTAAATCTAGTCATTAAGAGTATAAATTTCTTTTTTTTTTTTTTGTGCGGTACTGGGGATTGAACCCAGGGGCATTCTACCTTCCAAGCTATACCCCCTGTCCTATTTTTTATTCTTTATTTTGAAACAGGGTCTTGCTAAGTTGCGGAGGGCCTCACTAAGTAGCTGAGGCTGGCCATGAACTCAGATCCTCCGGTCTCAGCCTCCCAAGTACTGGGATTACAAGTGTGCGCCACCGCACCCAGCTCAAGAGTATAAATTTCTTAGAAGAAAACATAGGTGCAAATCTTTACAACCTTGGATCAGTCAACAGTTTTTTTTTTTTAGATCTGAAACTAAAAGCACAAACAACAAAAGAAAAAATAGATACTTTTGACCTCATCAAAATTAAAACCATTTTTACTTCAAAGGACACACCATTAAGCAAGTTAAAAGGTAATTTATATAATGGGAGTAAATATTTGCAAATCATATATCTGATAAGAGATTAGAATCCATAATATAAAAGGGACACTTTCAACTCAATCATAAAAAGACAGATAACTCAATTAAAATATAGGCAAAGGATCTAAATAGACATTTCTCCTCCAGAAGGTGAAAGTTTTCAACAAAATTCTAGAAGACAGAAAGTGAAGAATATGTTACTGGATGAGATAAAGAGATCTATAGTCTAGAAGAAGGTCCAAGGAGGCTGCTATGTAGCCAGGAGGGAGAAGATGTGCCTGGCAAACCCAGAAAGGCTGTCAAGTCTGAGATGGCAGGAGCAAGTGAGAAGTGCTGCTAAGAGCAGAGAATTCATTCAAGGTTAAATGCACATGCAAAGATGGTAGGAAATGTAATACCTACCCTGCTCTAAAATGACGTGGGGCCAGAGGCTGGGGAAAGGAAGATTCTTCTTTGAAAGTTAGATATCTTCTATTCACTCTTCTGATGGGGTTTTATGTAGCTTGTGCTTTTTGTGCCCAGGGCAAATCCCCTCTCCAGCTTAGGCCTTAGCAGCAGCTCTGATGTACAAGTTCTCCCAACTCTACCTCTCCCTGTGCTTTGGTGTTCTGCTTCAAAGATTTCCTGAAGCCAACGGGTAACCTGGAAACATCCTTGGGGCAAATCTCAGTGGGGGATGGGAATCCATGAAAAAAGTGCCCCAGCTTCTTATCTTCAGAGGGAAATTTTTAAAGACCGTTTTGTATGGTTCTAGTGAGCCTTCCAGGTGCGGTGGTGCATGCCTGTAATCCCAGCTACTGGGAGGCTGAGGCAGGAGGATCACAAGTTTGAGGCCAACCTGGGCAATTTATTGAGATCCTGTCTCAAAACAAAATAAAAAGGGCTGGGGATGTAGCTCAGTGGTAGAGAGCCCCTGGATTCAATCCCCAGTACTGCAAAAAGTTAAAAATTAAAGAAGATTGAATCCAGTTGTCCATGTGATTGGTAACTAGCTTAGTGGTATATTCTTTATCAGCATTTTCTCTTCACCTGTCTCATGCTCTTCATCCCTTTTCTCCTACTTCCTAGGGTTATCTCCTGCACCCAAGTCCTCATTGCAAACTTTGCTGTGTAAAAAACTTAAACAGCGCTTTAGAGGAATATATGTCAACTGCAGATACTCAGTTGACCAAATTAACTTCCACATGTTATGTGTGATGTGCTGTCACAGTCTTGGGGACCTAGTAGCAGGACTGGGTTCGAAGGTTCACTCTGTGGTGAAGCACTAGCCTGAGGATTCATCCAGGTTGCATAGAGGGACAGACCCCAGTAGGCCTTCCCATCCCCATAGCAGGTACCAGAGATTCAGCATTTCTATTTATTTTTCCTGCAGAAAATTAAATCTTATGTCAAGGACAACAATACATCTGATATCTTTCTTCCCAGCTTCCTTCTCTTTCTTTGGGTTTTACCAGAATTCTGAAGCTTATTGAGTACTTGGATAAATAGCAGAGAGACCTCTGCCCTTCAGTCTGTTGTGGTAACTGCTATACACAGATGACTCAGTCGTGTCCACTTAGCCACAGAGACCTTTGCCACAGGTTCCCTAAACCAGAGCACTCAGGGTTCTGCTCTGCCTTGATGTAGCCATCTTTATCTTTTCAGTGCACTACATTTGAGCAGTTCTGCTTTCTATCACTTAAAGAGACCCGCTACTTCCTCACTTTCCCTTCTGCCATTAATTTTCCTAATTGAATGTTCCAAGGATCTGGCTTCTCACTCCTCCAACACTTGAATGCCCAGCTTTCTTTCCCACTACTTTCTTTCCTAATGGGCTGAACAATACCCTAGCTTTCTTTCCAGCTACTTTCTTTTCTAATGGGCTTAACAGCATATTAGAAGCTCTAGAAAGCCGGGCGTGGTGGTGCACGCTTGTAATCCAAGTACTTGGGAGGCTGAGACCGGAGGATCGGGGTTCCCAGTCAGCCTCAGCTACTTAGTGAGGCCCTCCGCAACTTAGTGAGACCCTGTTTTAAAATAAAGAATAAAAAATAGGGCTGGGGGTGTAGCTCAGAGGTAAAATGCCTCGAGTTCAATCCCCAGTACTGAAAAAAAAAAAGAAGCTCTAGATATCTCAGTGAGGAACCAAGCATAACATCACAAAATTTTTTTTCTGGGAATAAGATGCTCTCAGTCATTAGAAAATTAATATAGTTTCAGGGATAAGCAGCATGAAAGTAAAAAATATTGTTGAATATTTACTTCCACATCTTGCTTCTTTTAATTCTCAACAACTCACCCTGTTTAACTTATCTTAGTTTAAGTCACAATGCTAGTGTTTCCTAGTTAACCCAGAAGCTAATTATTTCTCCTTATTAGGAGAAAAATAGCATAAAGAGCTAATGACCAACTGACCAGAGCATATTTACAAATGGTGCCCTATAAGCTTGGGAATGAGAAGAAGCCTGGGGAAAATTCTCTCCCATATCAGATAACCCTTTTGGCAGGATCGTAGATTGCCAAAGGAAAGACATCATGAGCCTGCCCCATGCCCTCAGCTCATGTGGTAAGTCAAGAACAAGGAAAAATTGAACACAACATAGGCATGTGGATAACGCTGGGCTGGCTTCTCCATCAAGCCCAGCAGAGACTGTTAGGATAAAACTACTGTTTTTCCCCAAGTCCATACGTCATTAAAGAATCCCTCTTTTTTTTTTTTTTTTTTTTTTTTTTTCGGCACCGGGGATTAAACTCAGGGGTGTTCTACCTCCACACTATGCCCCC
>PVJS01037128.1:0-20093 GCA_004027185.1 Glis glis
CACCCAACACACACACACACACACACACACACACACACACACACACAGAGTCTTCAAAGATACATACATAGCTATGGGGATCTCGTAATGGGCCACGCGTTAGAAACACTTGGGAAATTAGCATTCTGACTCCTGTCCGTCTGACTCCCTTTGAATTTAATTTGTCTGGGAGGGGGCTGGGCGGTGGTCCATACTGAGAGTTCCCAACTGGTTCTAACATGCAGAAGAGCTGAGATCTGCTGCTCTCAGACATATAGGAACCACAGGCCTGCTTTGGGGTGACCATCACCCCACCAGGTAGAGAGGACCTGAGCTGGTGCTGATGTCAGACCAAACAGGAAGTCAGGTGGACAAGCATGAGGAAATCTGGTCTCAGAGTAGCTAAAAACCACGTTTACAACCCGAGCAGGCCTTCATGAGGGGAGAGAGGATGGGCCATTCTTGCCTAAACAGCCCCCAAGGACCCATCAAAAGAGGATTATTCCTTTCAAAGGAAACAGGAAGTTCTGGGGTAGCAGCAGTGAGTCATAAAAGAACAGTGGTTTAACACCAAAGTTTGTTTTTCTCTCTTGAATTCATAGAATCCAGAGCTGGGGATGCTGTGTTGCTAAGATTGGGCCACTACGTGGGGGACCCCGAGTCTTCCACCTGTGACTGCTCCCCAGCACTCCAGGTGATGCTAAGGCTGCTGTAGCTCCACTCAGCAAGTCTACACTCCAGCCAGCAGGAAAGAGGAAGTAGAGAAGGATGAGAAGCAAAGGGCTGGCTTCAGCTCTCTGGCAGGATCCTAAAAGCAGCCATATGACCCAGAACCTGATCACAGGGCTACACATTGCTTCAGAGGATGCTGGGAATCTTAGTCTTCATTTCAAAGGGCATATGCCCTTCAAAATTTGTGGGTTCTGTAGAAGTGGGTAAAATGCTTGGGGCTCAGAATCTAAGCTTGAGTCAACTCTTTGGAAGAAATAAAACGCTTTTCTCCCACCCCCATAACAAAGCTTTCTTCTCTCCCTCCTCTGTCAGCAGTGCCTCCTGATAGTCCTGACAGCCATGTCCCCTGAAGAGCCAGGAGTGTTGTCTTTTTCTGTTTGACTTCTTTGCTCAAAGCCTAAAGCCAATCGGGGTCCTAGTCTCAAATTTAGTTTCCTGTTGGGGCTACTTAGTAAGTAGTATGCCAGAGTTGTACAGGACCTCAGAGGTCTTCAAGATTATCCTGAGAGGGGGATAGCAAGATGCAGCCCATGAGCCACAGCCTCCATGCTACCTACTTTTGTAAATAAAGTTTTATTGGAACACAGCCTTGCTTGTTCCTTTATGTCCTTTATGTCTGGGGCTGTTTTCAAGCTACAATGGCAGAGGGTTGAAAGCAGTGCGACCAAGACTGTATGTCACATACTTCACACTCTCCTTCCCCTTCTGCAGGCTGGCCTAGCCGAGCCACAGATGGAAGAAGCTACGGGCTTTGAGTTGTCAAGTGGAGGAAAGCTGCCACAGGCTCCAGTGCTGAGCCGTTCTGCAAGTGAGAAGTAAATGTCTTTACTGGCCTACATTCAGATTTTGGGGGACTGCCCTGTTTCAAATATTCTATCTTTTATTCGAGGGCCAGGATATGATTTGTCCAACCCTTTATTAAGTTAAAATAGAAAACACAAAGGAGGCATTCACTCCCCAGTTCTAGAGACAGGTGGAGCAAGATGATGATGATGATGATGATGATGAAGAAGAAGAAGAAGAAGAAGAAGAAGAAGAAGAAGAAGAAGAAAGTAGCTAAGATTTCTGGAGCTTTAAACATAAACCACAGTTCTAAGCCCTGTGCTTTCATTAAATCATTTGATATTTGTATCAATCTAGTTAAATACATTTTAATATTAAATCCATTTGGTATAGCCAGGTGTGGTGGCACACGCTTGTAATCCCAGTACTCAGGAGGTTGAGACCGGAGGATCACAGGTTCGCGGCCATCCTCAGCTACCTAGTGAGGCCCTCTGCAACTTAGTGAGACCCTATTTCAAAATAGAGAATAAAAAGTAGGGCTGGGGATGTTGCTCGGAGGTAGAATGTCCCTGGGTTCAATCCCCAGTATTGCAAATAAATAAATAAATACATTTGGTAGATGAGGAAATTGAACCCCAAGATCACAACACCAGTAGGTCATGGACATTTACCTGAAATCTCTGGTTTTGGGAAGTGTAAAAATCCTCACTTTTCATCACTAATGAGATTAACTTGTGGTCTTCAAACACTTTTGTTCAGAGACTCTATAAAAGAAACTTGAAAGACAGTATCTCTGGGGTAGAGTGTTTGCAAAGATGGCCCAAACAATCCCTCCCATTCTTGTACTCTCAGTACTCTACCATGTGATGTCAGTGTCACCTAGCATAAACTGAGGTCCGTGTTGTCATCTCAGCTGGTCCTGTGCCTTGATAGAGCAATTAGAATGAAGCAGAAGTAAAAACATGGAACATTGAGCCTAAATTCCAGCTGTTTGTGTGGCTCTCTTGCACCACATAAAGAAGAGTGATCTAGGTTACCGGACAATGGTCGGCCATGTGAGCAGCCAACTGCCAACATCAACTTTCAGACACAGCCCTGGGGTCGTCTTAGAAGAGACTGTGGCTTGATAATCACACTGTGTGGCTGCTACCAGGTGAGGCCTGCAGAACAACCACCCAGCTGAGCCCAGTCCCACTTATGGCAAGGAGAAGTAAAGAATCATTGCTTTAAGCCTCAAAGGTTGGAAAGTGGCTTTTTATGTAGGAATTAATAACTGAGATGTCTTGCACATTTCTAAGGCAACGTCTATAATTTTGTATCATAAGTTTAAACTACTTCAAGAGCATAACATGTCTGACATATTGGAGGTACAGGCATTTTGAAATAAAGCAATTTCTCAATTCTTTTAAATCTATCAGAATTTAAATGTGATAGCAATTTAATATCTACTATGATCCCTTTAAAATATATTCAGCAAGTTCTTAATTGAATAGAACATAATTCTACATCAGTTTTTCTCCTTAAACTCATATTTCCTTTCAAGTCTCATTATGTAACTTTTTCCTAATGCAAAGTATACTTATATTTAAAAGCCTTTCAAGCATATTTGCATAAAAATGTGTATGAAATTGAAGTTTATTTTTATTTCATGTCATCAGAATGCTCTAATTGTTTGAAAAACTTATTCCAGAATTGACTTATAATTATTACTAGTACACAACTAGTAGTTGTGTACTACTAGTACACTAATCAAATGTTATACAGTATGACTATGATAAATAATTTTTAGACATAAAAAGTAAAAAATCAAGCTGGGTCATGGTGCATCTTTGTAATCCCAGTACTTGGGAGGTTGAGACAGGAGGATTGCAGGTTCAAGGCCAGCCTCAGCAACTTAGCCAGACCCTCAGCAACTTAGTGAGATCCCTTTTTATTTCAAAATAAAAAAGGCTAGGGATGTAGTTCAGAGGTAGAACACCCCATATTATATCATCACCTCCTAAAAAAAAGTAAAAACCCAAATCCACGGGGAAAACATCTCTAATGAAGTAGACAGAAGTTTCTTTATGTCCATGAATGAAAACTAATTATGGCTTTTATAGTTGAACATTCAGCATTAGTTCAATTTCTATTTTTCTTTTCCTTTCCTTTCCCTTTCTTTCTTTTGCTTTTTTCTTAATCTCTTTCTTTTCCTTTTTTTTTTTTGTACTGGGGATTGAACCCCAGGGCATTCTACCTCAGAGCTATACCCCCAGCCCTATTTATTTATTTATTTATTTGAAACATGATCTTGCTAAGTTGCTGAGGGTCTCTCCAAATGCTGAGGCTGACCTTGAACCTGAAATCCTACTATCTCAGCCTCCCAAATACTGAGATTACAGCTGCACAACACTGTGCCCAGCTTTTCTTTCTTTCTTTCTTTCTTTCTTTCTTTCTTTCTTTCTTTCTGTACTGGGGATTGAACCCAGGGGCATTCTACCATTCTACCTCCAAGCTACACCTCCAGCCTTATTTTATTTTTATTTTGAAGCAGGGTCTTGCTAGGTTGATGAAAGTCTCACTACTTGCTGAGGCTGGCCTCGAACCCGCGATCCTCCTGTTTCAGCCTCCCAAGTACTGGGGTTACAAGCATGTGCCACCATACCCGGCTCTACTTCTCTTTTTATATCAGATCCACTGAGAAACTTTGTTCGCATAGATATGAAGGTGGGAACAGAAAGAGTTTTGTTATAGCAGCATCCCTCACTTCTCTGACTCTCTTTGAGTTTGTATGGGATTTGTCATAAAAAATTACACCTAATGATCTGATCTCTCAGCTAACAATTGGATTAGGTCTCCTTCTTGGGGATGAAAGCACAGAATTGGAAACCACCTGACTTGTAAAAGGGCTCCTCAACCCATCATTAGCGTCATTCATTTTTCTAGTTTCTGGGAAATATACCAAAAAGGCTTTACTAAGCCTTATCAAGCAGCCCTCCATAATTACACCTGTGACTCTGCCACTGAGTATTCTCAGAACAAGTTGAGAAAAGGGAAATACTGTTAATTTCAATACATCTTAACGAATACAATCTTGTTGATTACAAAATCCTTGTGTTTTTTAAGTGCTTTAAGTAATTTTTCACCCAAGTTCCAGATACAGCTTTAAAATGATAGGAAATATCCACCATGCAAGCTAATGAAGTGGTGGCACATGCCTATAATCCCAGTACTTGGGAGGCTGAGACAGGAGGATTGTAGGTTCGAGGCCAGCCTTGGCAACTTAGCGAGGCTCTCAGCAGCCTAGAGAGACATTGTGTCAAAATTAAAAAATAAATAAATAAAAAGGGCTGGGGGGGTGTAGCTTAGAGGTAGAATGCCCCTCGGTTAAATCCCCAGTGCCCACCACACAAACAAAAACAAAAACAAAAACAAAAAATAAAGTCTACCCTTATTATAAAACCCCACCAGCCAAATTGAACCTACTTTCAGAAAAAAAAATCTGATCACATTTTTTGAATTCAAATAAGTGTCCCCATAACAACCATCTCTCTCTTGAATTTTAATTCTAAAAAGAAAGACAAGGCATAGCGTGTTGTTATGAGCTGTCAACATTTATATCCCACACTTCCTTTGCTTGTCTGCATAAAACACTCTCTCTCAGGAGCCTGCACCCTCCTTTCGTCCCTTCCTGGTTTCGGGTCCTGCAGGGTTTTGTGCACTGGGGCGTGGGTGGGTGGCTCCCCTTTCCTTTGGAAATGCCAGCTGGCTCAGGCAAGTCAGTACATAGGAAAGCTGAGGACTTGGAAATCACCCCTTGCAGAGTTTAGTAAACTTCTAGAATGAGTCCAACAAATCTCCGGATCAATGTGTTGGTTCAGTTATTATCATCCAGGGATAGTGTTCTAAAGACAAATGCGGGATGACAGATAAGTGTCCTTACTTTTAATTTTCCTGGGGTACTACTGGAGCACCCAGGAGAGTCCTCCAAAGCCAGGGAGGAGTGCTCTGAGGAGGCAATTGCTGAGCTCAATCTGGGAATCTACATTTTGGACACGCTCAGAGGTGATTTTTATGTTCACTGAAATCTGAGAAACTGCTGAGAATAGAAGGCCTTTTAATCAACAGAATGGGACCAGGTGTTGCTAAAGAAACACGCATATCCCATGTAGTCCTGAACCTGGGTACCCAAAAGTGATTTCTGGACTCACCCCCAAAATAGAGGTTAATTTAATTCAATTTTCAAGTTTATTTTGTACTGGGGATTAAACCCAGGGGCATTCTCTCTCCGAGCTACACCCCAGCCCTTTTTATTGTTTATTTTGAAAAAGAGCCTTGCTAAGTTGCTGAGGGTCTCGCTAAATTGCTGAGGTTGGCCTTGAACCTGCAATCTTCCTGTCTCAGCCTCCCAAGTACCAGGATTACAGGCTCGCACCACCGTGCCCATCTCCAATTCAGTTTTAACGTTTTATTCCCTGTGGTTTATGCAGAGAGGATGCCAGCCTTGTTGGTGGGTCCCAGCCTCGTACAATCACTATGCGTGGTGACTGATGCCTGCGTTTATAGTCCCCACACCTGGCCACCTGCTACTTATAGTGACGAGTGGGCTGATCACCTGGAATCCTCGTCTTTCTTCCTGAACACGTTCCAAAAACCTGGGATCTTTGAAAAAGTGAAAGCAAAATCCCAGCCTGCAGAGAGGGATATGAAAATGCCAAGCTATTTATTTGCCCTCCTTCCCCACCAATTCCTCTCCCTGCCCATCCGGCTGCCATTTCGATTCGTCCTAATGAGAGGACTTGGAAACCAGGCCTCTTGGAAACCAGGCCTGGGCTTCTCCTGGAACATAGTTTCAAAGCCCCAGTCCTAGCTATCACGTGCCTCTCCAATTAAAAGCTGTCCTCAGGAGCACCTTGCCAGAGCCCCCTAAGATAACAAGCCCCTGTCTCGTTACAGCTCACACCCTCTCCTACACAAGGAGATAAGGAGATGTGTTGCTTGAGCCATATTTTTGGAAATTGCTAGTTAGTTGCAGAATGTTTCCTGAGGTAGAAAAAAAGCACCAAGGACTGTAATTATTGGATTGTTTCACTTCTGAGGCCAAGAAGCAGATGCTCGACTTTCAAGGCTTGGGCGAGTCTTATCACAAGTTAACTCCTCTGCCTGCCACCCCAGCGTCCCAGCTCACTGGCTTCCTTGAAGAGGCCCGCTTAGGGGATCAGTTGAACCACTGCCTAGCATTCGGTTTGCAAGACTCTTTAAAAAGCCGGCCCATACTGTAATCTGGTGCTGATCAGATTTCAGTGTGATGTCGCCAGGAAAAAAAAAAAAAATCTCAGTACGTATGATGCTAGACTAGAAGGGGTTAGGACCAAATTCCAAAGATAAAAATCATTCTTCAAATGATATGTCTTTTTATAAAACTTAGTTTAGATAAAATAGAGAAATTGTTTCATATCTCTGCTCTCTTCCTCCCACTGTGCTTTATCCAAAGCTAGAAGATGAGTTCCCTGTGACCAGTGCTGGTCCTCATGTCGCAGGGAAGCAGGCGATGTGGCCACTTATTAAAATGCCCAACAGAACGGGATGAGTCTAATTAAGAATAACTCACTGAGAGCATTTCCTTCCTTCCTTCCTTCCTTCCTTCCTTCCTTCCATCCTTCCTTCCATTCTTCCTTCCCTCCCTCCCTCTTTCCTTCCTTCCTTCCTTCCTTCCTTCCTTCCTTCCTTCCTTCCTTCCTTCCCTCCATTCTTCCTTCCTTCCAAATACAGCCATATGCCGCGTAGCATTTAGGTCAGGACACAGGTACAGTGATGGCCCCAGGAGATCAGATTGCCTAGTAATGTTGCAGCCATCTTGGGGGGGCATACCCTCTGTGATGTCCACACAATGACAGAACCACCTAATGGCATGATTCCCAGAACATATTGCTGTGGTTACGTGATGTGTGTCTGCGCTGGATCTGAGTGTCGATATGCATTAAGCTCTGTGATGGATTCTTCCAGGCCCACTTGGTTGATCCCCTCTTGGAGTTTAGTGCCGTCGGGGTGACCTACAATTAAATACTCCATGAGGTTGCTATGTCTTGCCATGGGTGGGCAAGTGAAGGTGGATATGGAGTCACCTCTCTCAGCCCGAGTGGGTGGCCAGCCTAGGGGCTCTTAAGGAAGGCTTCCTAGAAGTTATGCTTAATCTGAGACCTGGAACTACAGTGAGCTTTAGGCAGGCAGATGAGCCAGGGGTCAGATACAGGGAAAGAGGGCTGGACATTTGGTGGTGGAGAATTCCTTGGGCAAAGGGGTCTACACTGCAAAATGTGCCAGCTCTAAAGGTGACAGAATGCTTGCATGGGTGACCAAAATAAATAAAAGACAATAATTTTTATTCATTCATTTTAAAATATATTTTGAGTCAGGTGCAGTGGCATTTGCCTGTAATCCCAGTACTTGGGAGGCTGAGATAGGAGGATCACAGGTTTGAGGAGAGCCTCAGCAATTTAGCAAGACTCTCAGTAACCTAGTGAGACCCTGTTTCCAAATAAAAATTAAAATAGGGCTAGAAGTATAGCTCAGAGGTAGAGCACCCCTAGGTTCAGCCCCAGCACCACACTAACACACACACACACACACACACACACACACACACACACACACAATTTGGTGCTATTTATGTTCCAGGCCTGGTGCTAATCTGAGGAATAAAAGTATGAACAAGACAGAATTGTTCCAAGTATTCTTCAAAATAACCCATTATTCTTATAAACATCATTTTCGGAGCATTTGCTACATGCCAGGCATTCAAAGAACTTCACCAGCATTAATTTTATTCAGTCTCATAACAACCACATGAAATGGGTAGACTTCTTAGGGACACTTGACAGGTGAGTGAACGGAGGTACAGATTAGTCCACAATGGGTCTGTGCTTATCTGCCAAGCAGTGGAGAGCCTGCAGGTAGGCTGTCGGAATCCAGAGCTCCCTCTTGGTTTTTCATCATTGCTTTTTTATGGGCAAAGAAATTTGCTGTAAGAAATAGGGTGATCAAGTGTCTGGGGTGGCCTGGGATGCAGGGATTTTCTGGGATGCGGAACTTCAAGTGTTAAAATGAGGAGAGTAGCCAGGCATGGTGGTGCACACCTGTAATCCCAGTACTTTGGTGGATAAGACAGGAGAGTAGCAGGTTTGGAGATGGCCTCTGCAACTTACTGAGGCCCTCAGCAACTTAGAGAGACTCTGTTTCAAAGTGAAAAAAATAAAATAGGGCTGGAGGTGTAGCTCAGAGGTAGAATGCCCCTAGGTTCAGTTCCCAATACCAAAATGAAATGAAATGAAATGAAATGAAATAGGAGAGTATCAGGCAAACATCGTAGCTGGGAAGGGAGCAGGGCCATTTCTTTCAGGGCCTAATAAGTGTGCTAAGGAGTTTTGGACTTATACCAAAGGCAGCGTAGATCTTCATGTAAAACCACAGATTATACTCTGAGAATTTCAATCTTGTAATTGTACAAACTGAGTCCCGCTCCTATCAAGTGGGTTCCCATTCACTCCTGGGAGTTACCGAGTTGTGGGTACCCCTCACCTTAGGAGGGGTAGCAGTGGTATCTACTTTATATTGCTCATCTGCTGTTTCCAGTGTTGAAAACTGTCTTCTTCAGTATCACTAGCACATCTATTGATAAGACAAAGCCAAGTTTATTGCCAGTCGTGGTGAGATAGAACATCACCTCACGAAGCTTTGGTAGCATTTCAGAAAGAGAAAGGCGAGGTCAGAATTTTACTGAGAACTAAAGGTTTAATTGCAGGTGTGTCTTTCAGTTGGGATCTTAATTCACATTGGGTAAGGGCCAAGATACTGTAGTCTAGGATTTGGTGGGAACAGCAAGGTATGGATTTTGATGTGTAAGATTCAAAGAATCTTAGCATGGAAACATATTTTCCATTGAAGAGTTGGACCACTCCCTTTGGAAAGTTCCTGGAATGAACAAAAAATTTGCCCAGACAAGAGACTCTCAGAAAACCAAAGCCACACAATGAAGACCACGAGATCGAAAGTCACGCATAGATTCCCAAAGTCTGCGATACAGCCCCTGGGAGGGATGCTGGACAGACTCAGGAGGGTGGTAGTAGCCTCAGGTACAGTTGGGGGGCACTGAATAAAATTAAGGGGATGGTGAAAGTGCTCCAGGGGGTGCCAAGTAATTGAGTAATTTTTTTCCGCAAAGGGTGTGGTAGGCCAGTAAATTGGGGAATCTCTTATGCAGTAACAGCTGCTTTCTGCACTGTGTGTAGGCTGCCCATGGTGTGGCTGGTTCTGGTTCTCATTAGCACTGATTTTTCTACCACTGCTGCCCATCACCCACGTGAAGACTTTTCTCCACAGCCAGTTTCCCACGAGCACCTCCTCAGAGGCCCATTCCACCTGCTGGCGGAAGGTGCTTTGGAAAGCGTCTAATGCTCAGAACTCAGAAGGGGTGCTGCAGGCCGAGCTTCCTCCCGATTGCACCACTGTGTCATCAGATACAGCAAAGCAGCTCGCCTGTACTCAGTGGCCACAAATCTCTATAGAGCCATTTCTTATCACTTTCTGCTTCTCAAATTCTCACTCCCTACCAGGCTCAAAAACAGCCCAAGGAGCCAAGAAGGTTCCAGACATTACATGACCCAAGCTCTGTTCTCTCTCCCTCTCAGTTTCTCTCCTCACCAAAGTTTTCTTTGGTGAAACACCGATACTGGTGTGTGTAGGCTGTGTGCTGCCTGTGTAGATGGAGATACAGGTGGAAATGGATGGTGGGGGTGGGATGCACAGTCTACACCAGCAAGTACCCACCAAATATAACCCGTGGTACTTATGCTATTAACTGCACTTGGAAAATTTCCCATTTCTTTCTAATTCCAGCAGCCTTCAATCCTTCCCACCTCTCCTCTTTCATGAGATGATAAAAACTAACTACTGTGTCAATTCATCTTGTCCCAATTGGAACATCTGTGTTCTATCTTTATTCTCTTTACTTTATTCCAAGTCCCCTTTGGAATTTTCTTATATTCCATTTGCTTTCCAATCATGTTCTGTCTTGAATTGTCCTCTATTTTCTCCCCATTTTATTATGACAGCTTTTTCAAATATACAGAAAATTTAAAAGAATTGTGCAATGAATACCTATCCATCTTTTGCCTAGGATAGAGGTCAGCAAACTTTTTCTGTACGGGATTGGATACTAAACCATTTAGGCTTTGCAGACTTGAGGTCTTTGTCAAAACCACTCAGCTTTCCCTGTATAGTGCAAAAGCAGCTATAGACAATATGTAAGTGAGTGGGCATGACTGTATCACAATAAAACTTTATTTACAAAACAAACATGTACTGACCCCCTAACTACACCCTACCATTTCTCTCTCTCTCTCTCTCTCTCTCTCTCTCTCTCTCAGTACTGGGGATTGAACCCAGGGGCATTCTGCCTTTGAGCTATACCCACAGCCCTTTTTTATTTTTTGTTTTGAAACAGGGTCTTGAACCTGTGATCCTCCTGTCTCAGTCTCCCAAGTACTGGGATTTTAGGCATGTGCCACCATGCCTAGCTATCCATCTCAATTTTTTTGTGAGTGTGTGGTGCTGGGGATGGATCCCATGGGCATTCTACCTTCGAGCTACACCCCCAGCCCTATTTATTTATTTTTTTGTAAACAAGGTCTCACAGAGTTGCTGAGAGCCTCACTAAGTTGCCAAGGCTGGCTTCCAACCTGTGATCCTCCCGTCTCAGCTTCCCAAGTACTGGACTTATAGACATGCACCACCACACCCGATTTCCATCTCAATTTTGATGCAAGTTGCTTCATACATTAGTACATCTCTTCTCTAAACACAATGCATACACGTTTTCATATTTAATGTATCACATGTATAATGTTTTTCTTCAAAGCCCTATAATTTTTTAATGACAAAAAGCAATAAATTCATTTCAAAGTTTAATGCTCTCTGAAGCCTCCTCCCACTTTTTTTTGCAGTCAGAAGCAATCACTGCTTTGCACATTTATTCATTAATTAAACAAACACAAATCTACTGTTTTCCAAGCACACCCTAACTAGGATTCGAAAACCTAGGCAGACACTCATTGTCTAATGAAGAAATAAATGTGCAAAAAACAAATATGAGGCAGTTGATAATAGGAGTGGGAACAAAGAATTTTTGACCAAAGGAGAAATGAAAGAAAGTGTCTTGGGGGAACTGGGGGAGGCATCTCGACAAGTTCAAGGTGGGATTCGAGAGTGAGCTGGCCCTCCCCATCACCATCACCCCATGTCTATGTTGCATGGGTGTATTGCTAGATAGAGAATTTGGGATTGGTTCTGCATTATGAAATCCCCAGAGGTGACTGTTGGGGATAATGCTCATCACCCACTCCTTTATCCACACCGAGGAATCTCCACTAGAACATCCGGACCTTTTGTTCTACTTACTCTACACCAGAGGCTCACAAATTTGAGCCCATATGGGACTCACCTGGAGGATTTAAGTTTTAAATTACTGAGCCCAATCCCAGAAACAAGGAGGCGATGCTTAGTGAAGGGGATACGCTCTGAACAATATGTCATTAGGTTATTTCACTGTTGTGCCAACATCATAAAATGTACTCACACAGACCTAGATGGTGCAGCCGACTATACACCATGGCTACGTGGTATAGTCTATTGCTACGAGAGTATGGACCTGTCCAGCATGTTACTGCACTGAATATGGGTAGGAACCTGTACAGCATGCCCCTGTACTGAATACTGTAGGTTATCAGTTATCGTAACACAATAGGAAGTATTATTTATGAAACATAGAAAAGGTGCAATAAGGAAATAGAGTATACAAGATAAACAGTGGTACAGTTACCATGAATGGAGCTTGCAGGGCTGAAGGTGGCACTGGGTGGGTCCGTGAATGAATATGAAGACCTGGGACATTGCAGTATACTACTGTAGACTTTACAAACACTGTACACTGAGGCTACACTAAATTTATAAACATCCTTTTTATTCAATAATAAATTATCATTAGTTTATGTTCCAGAACAACCCATTCCTGGTATATGAGGACTGGCTCCACAATGCTGTGAGACTGAAGAAAGAGAGGCAGGCATCTAAGATTGCAGAGGGAGCAATTGCTGACAGAATGTGGTCTTATGGCTACAAGACCAGTTATATTCTTACAATTTGGGCCAGAAAGAGGAGCATATTTATGTGTTAGGACAAAAGTGATGTCATTCTGCCTGGAATGTACCTGGTTTGAGATAATATCAAAGAGGCAGGCACATCCCTGGATTCAGCTGTAAAGCTCCACACAGCATTTTAATGATATTGTCTATTATGGTTTGCTGAGTAACTATGCAACAAAAACCAAACCAAATAGGGCCATTCTGGAGCAATCAGGGCTGTTACCACTCAAGACGGCTGTACTTATGTCAAGTTGAATCCGTAGAGCTGGCTATCACTTTTTTACTTTACGAACTTTTTGTTTAGTTTTTGCAGTACTGGGGATTGAACCCAGGGATGTTCTACCTCTGGGATACACCCCCAGCCCTATTTTATTTTGTATTTTGAAACAGGGTCTCACTAAGTTGCTGAGGGCTTCGTGCATTAGCCTAGGCCTGCACAGGGTCAGAGTCATCGATGTTGCTGTTCTCCACCTCCATAGCTTTTCTCACTGTAAGGTCTTCAGGGATGACATCATGCATGGAATTGTCATCGCTCTGATAATGAAGTCTTCTTCTGACTGGGCGTGGTGGCGCACGCCTGTAATCCCAGTACTTGGGAGACTGAGACAGGAGGATCCGGGTTCGCAACCAGCCTCAGCTACCTAGTGAGGCCCTCTGCAACTTAGTGAGACCCTGTTTCAAAAATAAAGAATAAAAAATAGGGCTGGGGGTGTAGCTCAGAGGTAGAATACCCCTGGGTTCAATCTCCAATACCACAAAGTAAATAAATAAATAAATAAATAAATAAATAAAGTCTTCTTCTGGAACATCTTGTGGAGGACCTGCCTGAGGCTGTCTTACAATCAACTTTTTCTGAATAAGTAAAAGGATTACACTCTAAACTAGCCATGAAAAGTATGGGATGTTAAGTATAGAAACCAGTAATATAGTCATTTATTATCATTATCAATTATTATGTAGTTTACATAATTGATATATATATGTGTGTGTGTATATATATATATATATATATATATATATGTATATATGTATATAGTGGTACTGGGGATTGAACCCAGGAGCATTCTACCGCTGAGCTACACCCCTAGCCCTATTTTGTGTGCCACCATGCCTGGCTCATATACAGGATATTTTTAAATGGACATCCATTTTTATTTCTTCATTCTACCTTCCTATATTGATAAGAGGGGAAGTTTATTGCTGTCCAATCCCGAATTCTCTCTCTCTGTTGGTTTCAAATTCAGGCTGGGAAGAAAGTGGTAATATTTATCACATCTCAAAACATTTACGATCATGAATACAAATTGCCTAAAAAATCCTGACCCCTTATTATAAATTTTGATTTATCCCAATGGCTGAAAAGAAAAAAGATGAAAATCTCTCTCCTCTTCTAAAAGACTGTATCTGAACTACTCCAAATGGGAAAATGTCATATTGACCTTTTTCCTACTAAACTACTTACTGACCCACTTGGGAGGGAGATGTCACTACCTTCAGCCAGCACTGTCCCCTCCTTTCTCACTTCTCACCCGCACACGATCAGCAGTGCCTCTGAACATGACTCTGAATATGGCTTCGAACACTAGGATTCAGATGTGTTTGTGGATGAGATGTAATTCCACCATCTCTGCAAAAATCTCCCTTGGGCACTTGAGCTCCTTTAAGGCTTAAGTGAGCATCGTGTCCCTGGGCGTCAACAGCTAAGAGGTAGCATAAAACAGGAGGGAAAAAACAGCTTCCCGAAACAGAACACGCCGATCCTCTGCTGAGCTGTAAATCCTTCCTTGTTAAATTTTACCTATTTGTCTCACCAGCGATTCTGCTTTATTAATCAGCTTCTCCCTTTCTCCTCTTCGCTTTAAGTCCTCGCTGTTCCAAGCGAGGTCCAGGGACCAGCCGCACCGGTATCACCAGAAAGCTTGTTAGAAATGTCTAATCTCAGGCCCGAGGCCAGACCTTCTAAACCAGAACCTCTATTTGCACAAGATCCCCAGGTGATTCATATGCACGTTAAAGTTTGAGAAGCTGCTCTAAGCTTAAAACGTGCTCACGTCCCTACCATTTTAGTATGTGTGCTGCCAAAGTTTTCCCTGCTAAGACAGCAAACATACAAACGAAACTCTCTCATCCCTCTCTGTTTACTGACATTCTAAATCTCTTTCCTTCCCAGTTCTTGAAGAGCAGTTGTTGACATATTCCAAGCAATGTGGGAAGTTCATGATTTGATATACCCTCTTAGTTCAACACATGTAATAATCATATATAAGATATAAAATATAAAGTAAAAAATATTACATTACTGTTGACCAGGTGTGCCCAATGCAATCAGAGGATTCCTTCCTTCCTTCCTTCCTTGCTTCCTTGCTTCCTTGCTTCCTTCCTTCCTCCCTCCCTCCCTCCCTCCCTCTCTCTCTCTTTGTGGTATTGGGGATTGAACCCAGGGGCATTCTACCTCTGAACTACCCCCCCCCAGCCCTTTTTTATTCTGAAACAAGGTCTTTCCAGGTTGCTGAGAGTCTCCCTATGTTGCAGAGGGTGTCCTTGAACCTGTGATCCTCCTGTCTCAACCTCCCAAGTACTGGGATTACAGGCGTGCACCACCATGCCAGATTTGACAGCATTCTTATAGGGAAAAAAGGGAGGCAGGAGAGTTAGAAGAGATGTGATAATGGAAGCAGAGATGGGAGTGATGTGGGGGCAAAGAGCCAAGCTCTGGGCCCAGCCTCTGGAAGCGGTAGTTAAGGAAATGGGTTCTCTCCTAGACCATCCAGAAAGAAAAAAGCCTGGGAGACTCATTTTGGACATGTGACCTCCAGAACCATGAGGTAATAAATTTGTGTTGTTCTTGGCCAGTAAGTTTGTGCTGATTCATAATGGCAGCAGGAGGAAAGTAATATGGCCCCCTGAACTATTTCCTCTCCATTGCACCAGATATGGAAGTTACTCTAGATTTTTTTTTTTTGTGGTACTGGGGATTGAACCCAGGGACATTCTACCTCTCAGCTACACCCCCAGCCCTATTTTTTATTCTTTATTTTGAAACCGGGTCTCATGAAGTTGAGGAGGGCCTCACTAAGTAGCTGAGGCTGACCGCGAACCCGGATCCTCCGGTCTCAGCCTCCCAAGTACTGGGACTACAAGCGGGCACCACCACGCCCCACTTACTCTAGATTTTGCTCTCAGCATTTCCATCCGAGGAGGAGACATGTCCCATCGGTGCCACTGCTTTCTGGCTGTCATCACAACCTGGACATGATGAGGCCCTGCTTAGGCCCGTGAATCCTTTCCTCACTCACACCCATTCTTCCCCAGGCTGCCAGAGGGATCCTTTTGAAGTGTGTATCTGATCATATGACTTGAATTAAAACCCTTTCATGCTTCTTCCTTGCTTCTGGGATAAAGTTCAAAACCCTTAGGGATGCACACAAAACCGCTGCTCCAGTTCTCCACCCTCATCGCAGACCACCTTTGTTCCTGCCCAAACTGCAGCTTGTGAAAGTTCTTTCTTCCCTCCCTTCCTTCCTTCCTTCCTTCCTTCCTTCCTTCCTTCCTTCCTTCCTCCCTTCCTTCCTCCCTTCCTTCCTTTCTTCCTTCCTTCCTTCTTGTACTGGTGATTGAACCCAGGGGCATTCTACCTCTGAGCTACACCCCCAGTTTTTTTTAAATTTTTATTTTGAAACAGCATCTCACTAAGTTGCTGAGGGCCTCATTAAGTTGCTGCAGCTGGTCTTAAACCCAGGATCCTCCTGTCTCAGCCTCCCAAGTACTGGGATTACAGGCGTGCACCACCATGCCTGGCTGCTAAAGCAAAATTTCTGAGCAAGGAATTTGCATTAGAATCACCTACCAAGCATAATATATATACATATATATATATATATATATATATATATATATATATATATTATGCATAGCCCCTGTGTTAGCAGGTTCTTACTCAGTAGGCTTAGGGATACAGAGAAAGAACTGTGTCTTCAATAAAGTATAAAGTGCACAAGCCATTCTGATTAACAGGTGCTGCCTGCATGCATTTAGCTGTTTCATGGCACCATGCTACCCTCAAGCTGTGCCATCTGCCTGGTGCCTCTTGCCCTGCTTGGTCTCAGTCTTCATCTTTCAAGTACAATACTTTCTCCTGCAATGGAGCTTTCTGGTCTGATTAGGTGGTCTTCCAAGTGCTCCCTTGGAAATCAAATACTTCCTGATTTACCTTCAGTCTCTTTTGCAACCTCAGTCTTGTCCATCTCTCGTCCCCAGCTTCTTGGAGGCAGGGATTGGGCAGTTCCTAGCACTTAGCGCAGTACCTGGCCTATGTTCCTATGAATGCATCAAGTACTCCCTTCTCTTCCGTGCTCTGCCTAAATTCCTCTCACAGGGGCCCACATTGGGATACCCAGTTCTGGTCCCTCTGTCCCGTTCAGACCCCCTGGTTTCCATTCCCAGGTGTGGCTTCTGATTCTCTCATCACACAGTAAGCCCAAGCCTGAGGTTCAGAGAAGACCAAGGAGGATTTAGTCTGATGGACTAGGTCAGAATGCCATGGCTCTTGCTATTTCCCATCGACCAGGCAGCCAGTCATTGCCAGGAGGCTGGATTGACCTTTGGAGATGGCGCACTCGGGCAGGCACACAGTGGCCGGCCTTCTCCCCTGGCTTTCAAGAGATGACCTATGAATTTGCTAGTGGGTATGACTGAGCATTTTTCTATCTAGGGAGGGATAAGCAGAGAGAGAGAGAGAGAGAGAGAGAGAGAGAGAGAGAGAGAGGATTAACAGAGGGACTAATTCATACACTTTTAAGCAAATATGTTGTTTTTTTTTCTTTTCTCAAGTCTCCACTGCACCAGTCTGCAAGCTGTTGATCCTGTAAAATATGTTCTCCCCTTCTACAGATATTTTACTCAGACTGCCAAATTAAAACACACATGAATTACTTAACATAGTTTCATGATACTGAGTTAATTAGATAAAGCTTTTCCACGAAAACATTCAGCAAACAGCACAGAATTCTTTCTGTTATTATTTATTGAATGTGTAAGACACAGGCCTCCATTCAGTCTTGTGATTCTGGACAGAGAAGAAGACTCCAAGGCTGTTTGACTTAGAAATCCAGGCTCTGGGGCCATTCCGACCCTGCTCACAAGTGATTCTGCAATAATAAAACAGTAAAATATTTAGGGGGAAGAGCACGCTGCAACACGGAAGAGTTTCCATTAGGAGTCGTCAATCTGAAATGATCTTTTTTTTGACATGACTTAATTTGAAAACTGTGGAGGTAATTTCCTTTTAACTCAGTTCAGCATAAGCAAAACTACATTAACCAGTTAATTTAATTAAACAAATGGTTGAATTGATTTTTTATTTTATATGTATATATGTACGTATGTATTTTGTGGTACTGGGGATTGAAACCAGGGGCATTCTACTTCTGAGCTGTACCCCCAGGCCTATTTTTTAATTTTTTTATTTTGATACAGGGTCTCATTAAGTTGCTGAGGACCTTGCTAAATTGCTGAGGATGGCCGTGATCCTGCAATCCTCCTGTCCCAGCCTCCTAAGCACTGAGATTACAGACATGTTCTACCACAACCAGTTTTTTTTTTTGTGGTACTGGGGATTGAACCCAGGGGCATTCTACCTCCGAGCTACACCCCCGGCCCTATTTTTTTTATTCTTTATTTTGAAACAGGGTCTCACTAAGTTATGGAGGGCCTCACAAAGTAGCTGAGGCTGGCTGCAAACCCGAATCCTCCTGTCTCAGCCTCCCAAGTACTGGGATTACAAGCGGGCACCACCACGCCTAGCTCACACCCAGTTTTTAAAAAATGAGATTGACCAGTTATTTTCTATAACTGATCTGCTTTCTTCAAAGTAGGTATAGCTTAAACTGTAATGCTCCTTGTGGATAGATCAGAGAGTGCATTCAGGGAAGTATCTAGGAAGTCACTTTCTGTGTCCCCTAAGGACAATGGACACTACACAGAGAAAGGGAACGTGTAACATTGTGCCAGGACAGCTGCACAACGATAACTAATATTCAGAGCTGGAGAGGGAGAGGAGAAGGCACTTTATAATTAAGATATTTCAGGACAAAGCTGGTCTCTGGGAAGACATGAGAGGGAAGGTAGGACCAAAGGACAAAGTTTGGCTGGGCAGAGGAGGTAAGGACAGAGACTGAAGCAAGGACATTGGTCAAGTGAGGATCCAGGAGGCTGAGCTAGTACTGGGCCAGATGGTGGAGAAATAGGATGAATAAAAAGGCAAATGGGCAAAATGACATTAAAACCTGAAGGATCTAAATTATGAAATTAAGCTTTAACATGGATAAACCCGGGCTACATGCCCCTGGGGGTCCATGCTGAAGGTCAGAGCAGGGCGACCGTATGTGATGTTGTGGCGGAGGCAGGACTGTGGTCAGACTATGACGCTCTCTACCTGGAGATGGCATCTCTGCCGCAGGTCTACACCTTAACCTTCAGGTGACCTCTCATTCCAGACTTTTCCTTTGTTAACTTCTTCTCGGTGAGGTTAAGTCAGAGGAACTGAGGCTCCTGGCTTATAATTAATTACACATTGTGATGAGATTCCCTTCTTCACGCTACCAAGATCAGAATTAAATAGAAAGCTGACGAAGGAAGCATCCGAGATTGCCTTTGCTTAGATCAACGGGCTAGCATAAATGTAATGATGTTTATTTCCTATATTTTAATATTTTATTCATACTTTTGTCAATTCTCGGGAAATTTCATATAGTACCCATGAGGATGAAGTGATATCATTTTTTGAAAATACATTTAACATCACACTGTGTGCACACCAGGCACCCGGAGCATATTCATTGTCCTTTGCAATCTGCAAACCCCTGGACAGGGGGGTTGTGCCTCAGGCTTCGCCAAGCTGCCCTTTATCCCCCTTTAACACAAGAGCCTCAAAGAGCGATGTGTAAGTTTCTCATACCACACTTTCTCATACACTAATGTCTCCAGAAATGAACACAGAACTTAGGGATTAGTCAACCAGAATATTCTATCCTCCTAAATATAGTGTATAAGTCCAGGTTAGACAAGATCCAGGTCCACCAATAATATCCAGTCCCAAGATCTGTACCAGCTTCACTGGGAAAGAGACTGTCCTCTCCTGTGGCAATACAACTGCAAGGATAACTAAAGCTAGAGCTGCTATGGGCCTCAATATAGAGGACTAGCCCAAGAATAAAGCTATGCAATTTTATAGATATGTTTAATTACATATAAGATATAATTATGTATAAGCTATTTAAATATATATAAGATTTTTCCATGTATGTATACATATATATTTACATATATGAAAGACTCTCCATATATATTTGTATATATAAGGTGTATGTATGTGTATATATATATATATATATATATATGGTGTATATACATCTATACATATAT
>PVJS01037129.1:0-20086 GCA_004027185.1 Glis glis
AAAAAAAAAAAAGAGACAATTTAAATAAGCTCCAGAATCTAATAGCACAATATCAAAAATATCCAGGTTTCATGCAAAAATCATTCATACAAAGAACAAGGAAAATATTAACTTGTGTGAAAAAAGATAATATGTACTGACATTAAGAGAAAAAAAATGTTAGAATTATTTGACAAAATTTAAAGCAGCCAACATAAAAATGCTTCAATAAACATTTGAGAATATGCCTGAAACCAGGTGTGGTGGCACACGCCTGAAATCCCAGTACTCAGGAAACTAAGACAGAAGGATCAAAGGTTCACTGCCAGCCTCAGCAAATTAGCAGAGCTCTCAACAATCGAAAAAGTAATTAATCAAATGGAAATTTTAGAACTGAAAAACAGTATCTGAAATTTTAAAATGCTGTGAATTCAACAATAGACTGGTAGGGAGAAAATAAACCAGTGTATTTGAAAACAGAATAGTAGAAGCCAGTCATCACAGAAAGAAAAAAAACAGATCCTGAGGAACTATAACAACAACAACAAAAATTCTAACTATTATGTCATCAAAGTCTCAGAAGAAGAGAAGAAAGGCAGTGCTGAAAAAGTATTTTAAGAAAAATTGGGAGAAATCTTTCTAAATTTGGTAAGAGTCATAAACCTACAAATTTAAGAAGTTAGGCAAACTGGAAAATCCCTAACAAAGACACACCAGGACACCTTGTACTCTGATTTCTAAAAACTGAAAACAAAAAATATTAAAAGCAATGGAAGAGAAAACTATATAGGAAAAATGACTTGAATGACAATGAATTTGTCATAAAAAATTAGGGACACTAGACAGAAATTGTGCAACACTTGTTAAGTGCCAGAAGAAAAGAACTGTTGACCCACAATTCTATGCCCAGCAAAAATATCCTTTAGGAATGAAGAAGAAATCAACGCATTCTCAAATGAAGGGGAACTATAAATTTGTTGCCTGTAGGCCTACTTTAAAAGATGGTTAAAAACTTTCCCTAAACAAAAAATAAATGACAAAATAGGAAAATTGAAACATTAGGAAGGAAGAACAGCAGAAAAAGTGAAATTATTAGAAAATTCTATATACTTTCTCCTTCCTGATAAGTTTTCTTTGACAGTTAAGCAAGAATTATGAAACAGATGCAATGTGAAGTAGATGAGAGATGAAAGGATTAAATTATGTAATTTTAAAGAATTATATAAATTGGGGAGGTTAAAGAGATATAGACGAAGTAAGGTTTCTGTGTTTCACTTGAACTGATAGAATGTTAATATTAAATGGTGAAACATGATATATATAATTTATATATATAGCAATCACTTAAAATATACAAAATGATACCCTCAAAAATACCATAAATCAATAAAAAGGCAATTCTAAAAAAAATCCTCAGGTAACCCATAGGGAGGTGGGTAAAAGGAAAACAGATAAATTAAAAAAGATAAAAAGGCAGACTTATGCCTGATTGTATTGGTAATTTAATTAAATGTAAACGGTCCAAACAAATACAAGACACAATTGATGGAGTAGATTAGAAAATATAACCCAATTGCACATGTCTACATGAAATTCACTTAAAATGTAACTATTTAGATAGCTAAAAGTAAAGGATGGGAGAAGTTATTCAACTGAACATTAATCAAAATAAAATAGTAAGGGCTATACTAACATCATATAAATCAGACTTCAGAGTATAGAAAATTATCAGAGATAAAGATATTACATGTTGATAAAAAGGATCAATCTACTGTGAAGGCATACTAATCCTAAATTTGTTGGATTACTGCAACAGAGCTGTATAAAATGTGAAACAGAACCAATAGAATTGAAAGGAGAAACTTCAAAGTGCACAATTATAGTTAACAGAAAAATATTTTAAAAATATGTGTTACCTAAATACTATATTGCTAAATAATCCACAAGTTAAAGAGTTCTCAAGGGAAGTTAAAAGTACATTGAGCTGAATGAAAATGAATATAAGACATGTGAAAATGCTGAGAAGGAAATGCTTTATGTTAGAAAGGCTTCCGTTGGAAAAGAAGAACAGTAACAACTGAAAAATCTAAACTAAGGAAAAGATTAGGGCAAAATTAACCCAAAGCAAGAAGAAAGGAAATAATAAAGGTAAAAGCAGGTATCAATGAAATTAGAAACGAAATCAATGAAAGGAAAGCAAACATTGAAAATATCAATAAAATGAATATGCCTTTAGCACAATTGACAAAGGACAAAAAAAACCAAAAAAACAAAAAAGAAGACACAAATTACTAACACCAGGAATGGAATGAGGGATATCACTATAAAAATAATAAGAAAATTCTATGAACACCTTACACAGAGAAATTTGACAAAGTAGATGAAATTAACCAAATCCTTAAAAATCACAAACTATATCTGTAATGATTTGGATCTTAAATGTCTCTCAAAGGCTCATGTACTGAAGGCTTGGTCCCCAGCCGGTGACATTGTTGGGAGGTGATGGAACCTCACGTAGGTTCCAAAACTTATTAGTACACTGCCCCTTTTCAGCAAAAAAAAAAAAAAAAAAATTCAGTGCCCCCCCTGGAAATCAACCTTCTTTAAGCAAATAAACAGAAAGATGCAGTAACAAATATGCATTCCTTTACATATCTATATTTCATTCTACCACCCCCACTTTGGGAACCTATGCATTTTAAGATGGGGCGTAGTGAAAAGGAGTTAGGTCACTATGGGGGGATGGGGGGATATGGGGATATGAAGGGGATATGAAGGGGATAATGGGATATGAAGGGGATATGGGGGGATATGGGGGGGATATGGGGATATGAAGGGGATATGGGGATATGGGGATATGAAGGATATGGGGATATCTTGAAGGGGATATGGGGGACAGAGACTCCATCCTCTGCTTTCTCTCCCTCTTTACTTCCTAACCTCTATGAAGTGAGCAGGTTTGCTCCATGATGAGCTCCCCACAGTGATGTTCTTCCCAGAGACTGAGACCTCTACAACTGTGAGCCAAAATAAACCTTTCCTCCTTTAAGTTTATTTTTCTCAAGTATTTTGTCACCGCAACAGAAAATTGACTAACGCAACCACATACTAGCCAATATAAAATAAGTGATTTGATAGCCCTTCAACCATTAAGAAAACAGAATACAAAATCTTAAAACCCCCAAAAAGTAATATCCAGGCTCAAATGGTTTCACTAGTTTCCTCTCAAACCTTTTAAGAAGAATTAACTCTTTTTTTTTTTCAGTACCGGGGATTGAACCCCCAGGGGCGTTTTACCTCTGAGCTACACGCCCGGCCCTATTTTTTATACTTTATTTTGAAACAGGGTCTCACAAAGTTGCGAAGGACCTCACTAAGTAGCTGAGGCTGGCTGCGAACCCAGATCCTCCAGTCTCAGCCTCCCAAGTACTGGGATTACAAGCGTGCGCCACCAAGCCCGGCTAAGAATTAACTCTTAATTCTACACAATCTCTTTCATAAAACTGTAGAGGGGACATTGCCCAATTTATTTTTTGAAGCTAGTTTTCCCTGATATGACACCAGGAAAAGACAGTACAAGAAAGGAAACTACAGAACACTATTCCACATGAATATAAACACAAAAATCTTTAACTATCAAATAGAAATAATCAATTAAAATGTATACAAAGTGGGTTTAATATTTAAAAATAAATCATGCAGTTAAACTAAACTAATATATTTTTCTGATGTTGACATTTGTTTATATGTTTGCCTTCTAGTTAATAAGTTGTTAACATAAAATATTAACAACTCTATATTGGTTTAAAAAGGGCATTTATCTAAGATTTGTGACATAATCACTCATCAACCCAAGTATTGGGTTTTTATCTATCTTCAAATACAGACACTCCAAAAGGTCAATATAAGAACTAAAAAACAAACAAACAAACAAAAAATGACAGAAATGGGTATAGATGAGGTCATTCATTTAAATATATAAATATACACACATATAATATGTATTACATATTATATATGTTCTATGATGCATGGTTATTTTAAAGAAAATACTGACAAACTCACATTGAGCAGAGGATAATTAGGAGGTGGACTCACACATTTTACATCATGGAGTGCATTGAAGTGGTCTGAGATGTTTAGCTTGGAGTCGAGCAGATCCAAGAATGAAATGCCCTTGTCTGAAGGTGCATGCACAGAAAAGGGAGTATCTTGTGGTCCAGAGTCAGAACTGAATCAAAAGGATAAGGTACAAAATAGATTTCATATAAACATGGGAGTGTTTCTCTAACAATTAGAGCTGAGATAAACTTTGTGCATTAGTGAGTCTTTGGTCTGCAAAAGTACTCAAGACAACTTTGGAAAAGCACTCCAAGGGATATTAGAGCACAGCTTCCCGTACATGTGGGAGACTGAGCTAGCTAACACTCTAGTCCCCTTTCCAACACAGATCCCGTGATCTCAAGGGAGAAAGGGACCTGGTGGGTTATTTTGAACATCATTGAATAGACAAGTCTTAAGCCCAATGTCTAGCCCTAATTTTTCTATTGCTTAATTTAAATGGTCTCAATTAGCTAATGTAGATTTGAATGATAAATGTTCACATTAAGATTCCAGATATGACCTTGACAGTCCCGGTAGACTAGTCTGTGGAAAAGCACTTTAGAGTCCTGCAAATAGCTTTCATTACTTTTCTTCATTCTTAAATGATGTTTATTTTAATTTTTTAGGATTCTGAATTCTGTCATTACCTAAGGTTTATGTAGCAGTGAACAGCTAATTACCTTTTTTAAGGCAAATAATTCAGATTCCACAATATTTACATCTCTTGCTCCCAGTGCCAGCCCCAGTCAGGTAATTCTTACTTAAATTACTGCATTTTACCTTTAATGCCACTTACTCTAGTAGTATTCCTTCAGCTGCTTCCTTCTACCCGCCAGATTTAATGTATCAGTTACATCGTGCCACAATCCCTGTGGAAAGACTGGTGGTAACCAGCTCTTAGCTATAATTCCCAGAAGACACATAATTAAATCTTAACCACAGATCTTCTGATGTGTAGCGTAGAAAAAGCCCCAAATAAAATGGGTATATATTCCGAATTAACTGAATTGAATTTATTTCACAGAAAAGAAAGTATTTACTATTGTATCCATTTTATAGATGTAAACACTGAAGTTCAAAGAGTTACATAACTGGTTTCTGAACACACTGTTAGCAAGAAGCAAAGCTAAAATTTGAATCCATTATGTTTAGCCAGAATCTCATTTCCCTGGAGATCTGTGACTTTCAGACTTACTATAAGACAGAAATAAAAGAAAAACAACAATTTTTCAATTCACTATGATTTTTCTTTGACACTACAATGCATGCAGATATAAATATGCAGGTATAGTCTTTTCCACTAGTAGCAATAATGTTGCTGCTATAGCATGCATTTTATTCGTTTATTTCATTTTTTACTAGTAGGGATTGAACACAGAGGCATTCTACCTCTGAGCTACACCCCCATTCCTTTTATTTTGAAACAGGGTCTCCCTCAGTTGATGAGAGTCTCACTACTTGTTGAGGCTGTCCTTGAAACTGCAATCCTCCCATCTCAGCCTCTCAAATACTAGGATTGCAGGTGTGTACCACCACACGCAGCTGATAGCATACATTTTATTTTAAGAAGCCTCTATTTCTGATCCTTTCCATGAACTCTTTACCCTCATCACCTGATTTTTCATTTTGCTTTTATTTTTATTTTGTGTACTTCAAAAGCAGTGTAAAACCAGAGCTCTGGTTCAGAATATTTCTTTCACTGATGGTATTCCTACTGACTAAGGGTCTGACCCTGTGCTCCTCTGACAAACCATCTCCAAGCAAGACGTCTGAACTGTTTTTCCTCGTTAGAGGTTTTTTTTTTTTTTTACAGATTGGACAAAGAGGAAGCCAATGGAAACCAATATCTGATCCATGTATTTTTTAATCCTCTTTCCTTGGTTTTCTAAATAGTTGTCATAAAATGTCAGCTGGAGAAATGCCCCTGAAGAATGGCAGAGTGGGGGCGATGTTGTAGGTAATTAGTAAGAACTGGGTGGGAACAGGCTGCACTCCTTAGGAGGTAAAAGGTCAGCTCCAGTTCCAGTGAGGGGGACCAAGGCTGGCCATCACTGTAGGTACCAGAGGGACAGAATGGCCCAGGGGCAAGGTCTGTGGCTCCTTCCTCAGCTTCTTTGGACTGAGATCTTTAGGCCTCTGTGACCTGGCCTCTGCTGACCTCTCCTCTCTCATTCCTCATGTGACTGTGTCAGTCAGCTAGGCATTGCTAGAATAGAATATCTAAGACAATCAATTTAAAATGTGAAGCAGCCTGCTTGGGCTCACAGTCTCGGAGGTTTCAGTCCATGCTCAGTTGGCCCCGTTGTTTTGGGCTCATGGCAAGGCGGCAGCACACCACGACAGGGCATGTGGCAGAGGAAGCTATTGGTCTTATGGCAGCCAGGAATCCAAAAGAGAAAGAGAAGAGACCAGGGTCCCGCAGTCGCCTTAGAGGGCCTGCCCCTAATGACACCTCCTACTAGCTGCCACCACGTTGTTTTGCTTTGTTTTGTTTTAGTACTGGGGATTGAACCCAAAGGGGTTCTCACTCTGAGCTACACCCCATCCTCATTTTATTTATTTATTTTTTTGAAACAGGGTCTCACTAAGTTGCTGAGGGTCTCACTAAGTTGTTGAGGCAGGATGTGAATATGCAATTCTCCTGTCTGTCTCCCAAGTACTGAGAATTACAGGTGTGCACCACCACGCCCAGCTAGCCCCCACCTCTTAAAAGCTCCACTACCTCCCAATAGCGTTCATCTGGGAACTAAGCCTTAACAGATGGGCCTTGGGGCCATTCCAGCTGCAAGCCACAGTAGGTTCTCGCCCACATCGCCCCTCTCCTGTTACACCAATGTGCTTGCGGCTCCTGGAACACAGATCTCCCCTCACCTCAGTGCCTTTGCATGTACTGTTTCCTGCATGGGGATGCACACACTCTTCTTTTTCTGTCAAATATCTAAATATCCTTCACAATTCTGCTCTGCTTTGACCTACCCCCTTATTCCCTGTCAGCTTGATGTGTTCCTCCTGTGCATCCCGGGAGCAGCTATGCTTACCTCCAAGATGTACTTACAATGCTGCATTGTAATTACTCGTTTAGGGGTCTACTTTTCCCAATAGATGTTAACCTTATTTTTGTTTCCCTATCACCTAACACATGACTTGGAACAAAAAAGGAAAATGAATAAGCACAATTCAAAAGGCCTGCCTTTGAGATACATATGTTTTTTGTTTGTTTGTTTGTTTTTTAAGAAACAGCAGTCAGGAAAGGGTTGCATGCCTGTAATCCAAGTACTTGGGAGGCTGAGACAGGAGGATCAAAGTTTTGAGGCCAGCCTCAGTAACTTAGCGAGATTCTCAGCAGCTTAGCAAGAACGTGTTTCAGAGCAAAAAATAAAAAGGGCTGGAGATGTAGTTGGAGGTAGAATACCCATGAATTCAATCCCCAGTACCAAAATAAATAAATAATAAATTAAATAAATAAATAAATAAATGTGAGTGAGAGAGAAAAGAAAAGAAAAGAAATGGCAGCCTGGGGGACCATGACCTTGCATTCTACTCCTAACAATGTCACTAACTAGCTGTGTGAAATTGCATGAAGTCACTCTTTGGTTGTCATTCCCATCTGGAAAATGAGGTTATTCGCCTAGATTATGATTCAACAATTTTTGTTAAAGAACATTTTCTTTTCTCAGTGAAATCATACAGTAATTACCAAATAAAACACAGACGCTATTCTGATGAAAACAAGGGGACTGACTAGAGCCCTGACAATTTCACCTCCCTTCTCCCATTGTCCGGCTCTTGCCCTCTCCATGCTGGGAGCACAGTTTGGAAACCACAGGACTAGGATCCATCCGTGAGGCTCCAAAGAACCCAAACACTCTGGTCATTTAGGCAGTGAATTGAACTGGCTTCTTCCTTGCTGCTGTTCCCTTATCCCATGCCCTGGGGCACATCTATGCTCTCCGTGGATTTTAATTTTTAAACCCAACTAACAGAGAATGAAAGTCAGGTTATTCTGGAAGTCAGTAAGCTTTGCATTGACTTCAGAATGTTTGTTGCCTGGTTTATCGAGATCTGTATTCTATCTTATTAATGAAGGAAAAGAATGGCGCGTACGTCTTGGCTTTGAAGTTGGAATAGCATTTTAGAATTCTGTGTGGGATCAAATCATATCATGGTGGCTAAAAGCCAGAGATAGAAGAAATTTAAGTGATCCTATATGTGTAGTTTTTAATTCCTTGTGGTTTGTGAAGAGTGCTAAATAAATTTATTATTTAAACGAGTAGTCAAATATGGGCACAGAGGGAATACCATTGTATTCTTCAATGATATGATAGGATAATTAAAGCACAATAATATGAGATCATTGACTTTTAACTTGCATCTAGTTGGTTGTTTGATTTATAGGAGAAGATTATTTTACAATCAACAGGAGACAGATGTAAATGGCTATAGAATTCTGCCTGTTTTTAAACTACAATTTCTATGACTGTTAATTATATGACAGAACCAGTCTTCCTCTAAGGACCAAACTTTATATATCCGATTAGTTCTAATTAAATAAAATATATTAGTATTATTAGCCCCTTGAGATCAATACTACTATGCTGATATGATAAGTAAGGAAACTGAGTCTTAGAGATGTTTGAGAACTTACTGTAGTTCACGTTGCTTGTAAGTGTGGTATACGTAACAGAACTCTCAGAAGCACCTGGAATACACTATCTACATTATTTTAATAGACTTTATTTTATAGAGCCATTTTAATTTGAAAACAATATTTTTAAATATAAATTTGAGTACATTTATCTTGCTTGGTATCTTCTGAGCTTCCTTGACATGTGGTTTGGTAGCTGATATTAATTTGAGGAAATTTTCAGTGACATGACTGTATTTCAAATACAGACATGTCACTTAATGAGGACTGTTCTGAGAAATATATTACCAGGGAATTTCATTGTTGTGTGAACATTATGGAGTGTACTTGCATAAACCTAGATGGTATAGGTCAGTCATTTGATGTGGCCTCTTGATTCAGCTGAGACAGTGTAAACATGAGGTATAAGAGGCGACTGCAGGTGGAACATGGCAGCGTGTTTTACAGTAAACTTCTATAAGCAGAAGGAGTACACTCTAAAGTAACAAAAAGAATAGTATAATAGATAAATACACAAGTAACATATAGTCAATTATTACCATTATCGAGTATTATGTACTATATGTAATTGTATGTGCAGTACATATACTTTTACATAACTGGTAGCACTGTAGGTTTGTTTAAACCAGCATCACCACAAACATGCAGGTAATGCATTGTGTTGTCACACTGTGCTATGACATTACTAGCTAATACAAATACTTCAGCTCCATTATAATCTTATGGGCGCACTGTCATATATGCAGAACATCATTGACCAAAATGTCATTGTGTAGCACATGCATAATTACATTTCCTTTATATTCAAGTATTCCAAATATTTCCTTTGTCTCTTTCTTCTTTACATATTTTTATTACATTTAAAAATACCTTTGTGTAAGCTGGGCGTGGTGGCACACACTTGTAATCCCAGTACTTTGGGAGGCGGAGACCGGAGGATCCGGGTTCGCAGCCAGCCTCAGCTCTCTCTCTCTCTCTCTCTCTCTCTCTCTCTCCCTGTCTCTCTCTCTCTCTCTCTCTCTCTCTCTCTCTACTTAGTGAGGCCCTCCACAACTTCATGAGACCTGGTTTCAAAATAAAGTATAAAAAATAGGGCCGGGGGTGTAGCACGGAGGTAGAACGCCCCTGCGTTCAATCCCCGGTACCGCAAAAAATAAATAAATAAATAAAAATACCTTTGTGTTTTTCTAAGTTCTTGTATATTATAATTTTTAAATCTTTTTCTCTTTGCTTTTCAATTTTGATGGTTTCTATTGACATATTTTCAAGCTCCAAGATCCTTTCCTCGGCCATGTATACTGTACCAATAATTCCATCAAAGGCATTCTTCATTTCTGTTATACCATTTTTGATGTCTTGTATTTATCTTTGGTCCTTTTTAAAATCTCTATGGCCTTCCTTGCATTGTCTATCTGATCTTACATGCTGTCTATTTTATTCTCTAGAGCCCTCGGGATTCTATTTGTAGTGGCTTTAAACTCCCAACCTGATATTTCCAATATCCCAGCCATATCTAAGTCTGATGCTTACTCATCTCTTCGAGCTGTGTTTATTTTCCTTTTGTCATGATTTTTTACTAAGAGCTGGACGTGATGTACTGGACAGAAGGAAGTGCTATAAACAGGCCTTCAGTAATGTAGTAGTGAAGTGGGGCGGGGGGAGCTTTCTGTAGCCCTTCGTGTAGGTCTCAGCCTATACACCTGAACTGTGAACATTCCACATGCTTCTCAGTACCTTCTTACCCCACTTTGGTGGAACAGGATGAATAAAGGGGGCTGAAGTTGAATCTTTCCCTCCTTGCAAGGCAGATAGGTTCTGATAAAATTCCAGCAGGTTAGGTCCTGGATAAATAGTTTCTCCAAAGAGTAAGCCTTATTGACACGAATGGAATGTTCTGGCATATTTCAAATTAGTTCCTTTTCCTCTCTCCCTGCTAGAAGCACAAGAGATTTTTTTTTCTCTGATATTCATTGTGAGAACTGCTCAAGCTCCTAGTGGTAAAACTCACAAAAGCATGGGGGCTCTCAATGACAGGGACCCCTGGAATTTTGTCTCTCTCAGACTCGCCCATGTTGAGCCTTCAGCAATTGTTCTGCTTTAATTCCATTTTCCCAACCTTGGCATGGGTTCCCATGGAAGTCTGTGCTCCAGCGTGCTGAATCTCTTCACCTGCCTGCTCCTCTCTCTAAGTAGAGGGCTACTGGTTTGCCTGTGGCCCAAACTCTCTGACAGATCTAGAGGTTGATTTTCCAGTTTGTTAAGCATCTTACATGTTAGGATAGACTGGACACTTGAGCTTCATATATGCTAGACTAGAAACCAGAAGTCCAATACATTATTTAAAAAAAATCTAACTGGGTGTGGTGGTGCATGGTTGTAATCCTACTACTTGAGAGGCTAAGAAAGGAGGATCACAGATTCAAGACCAGCCTCAGCAAATTAGCAAGACCCTCGGAAACTTAGGGAGACCCTTTTTCAAAATTTAAATAAATCAAAGGGCTGAGAGTATATCTGGGAGGTTGAATGCCCATGGGTTCAATCCATAGTACCAAAAAAGAGAGAAAATTTATTCATTCTGCAAGGATGTAAACATTGAAAAATTAACATCAATATAAGACATTAAAACTCATACTATCAACTTTGCTTTCAGCTATAATGGAGTGTCTGATATGAGATTTGCCTTCTTGTAGCATAGGACTAGAAAACTGGACAATTCTATGTGAATCCCTGTTTCCTGACATGGAGCAACAGGTAGCACAAGAATGTGGTCTTTGATGTAAGGTAATAAAGAAGGAAGTCCTGCACTTGTCCACTTTCTGGATCACTACACTGGAAAGACAGGGACAAGAAGAACACTGGTTTCTCTGAAAGGAGACAGAAAACAGAATTTGTGAGACCAGATGAATGTAACTTTCAAGGTAAAGTAATGGAAGAGAAGGAGCTATGCAGAGGAAAGTCCAAGAAATCTGCATGTCATCTCCTTTAGTCAGCCTGAAAATAAAGTTTTTCATGTATAGCGTGAGAATACACAAGGCCAAATAAAGATACCTACCATAGAAAGAACAATTCCCACAAAGCTGTAAGGTAAACAATTTCCAGAGCCCACACAGGGCTGGAGATTCTAGATTCTAAGGAGACAAACTGGATAAACTTTGTTGAATGCCTGGAGTGCTCAGTGTGAATTTCAGATGGGTTATGCCTCCGCAGTAAGTTTAAACTAGGTCTAGATCATCTTTAACACTTCTTAAAAACAAGCCTCAAAAGAATCAAAATGATCCACGAAGAACTTAATGACCTAGATAAACCAAATCTAACAACCTTTAAAGTATAACAAAAGAAATCCACACACTCACCAATGTTATATACACAAATTCAGCATCCAATAAAAAGTCACGTTACATGCAAAGAAGTTGACCCATAACAAGGAGAAAAAATCAAAACAGTCAACAGAAACAGACCCAGAAATGTAAGAACTGAGGAAACTGGCAGATAGAGACTTTAGAATAGCCATTATAGACATGATCAAAGATTTAAAAGAAAACTAGAACATAATATAGAGGGAAATTGAATATATAATTAAATTCTCTAGAGTTAAAATGTTGCAAATCTGAAATTTTTAAAGATTACTGGATGGGATTAGCAACAGACACTGTAAAAGAAAAGCAATAAACATGGAGGTATAGCAATAGAATTTATCCGAACTGAAGCATAAACAAAATAAAGCTGAAAAAAATAACTAAAGCTACAGTGACATGAGACAATATTAAACATGCTAATGTGCATTTAATTGAAGTCCCAGAAAAAGAAGGGTGGTCAAAAAAATTTAAAAAGTAATCTTTATGTTTTTAAATTAACTTTATAAAACCACATATGCAAGAAGCTTTAAAATAAAAGTAGGACAATCAACAACAAAAGTCACACCAAGGAATATTGTAATAAAATTACTGAAAATCAGAGATCAGTAAAAATTTTAAGAGCATCCAAGAAGAGGTACTTACATACATAAGAACAAATATAAGAATGTCATAACATTCCTTCAGAAAAGAAAAAGTAGTAAAGAAAATATAGGAGAAAAAGGAAACAGCAAAATGGTAGCCACAAAACAAACTTACCAATACTTATGTTAAATTAAAATTATCTAAAAACTCTAATTACAAGGTAGGGATAGTCAGACTAGATTAAAAAAACAAGATTCTACTTTATGTGATTGTCAAGAAACTGATGTTAAATGTAAAGACACAGATTAAGAGTAAAGGAGAATAGAAATATACCATGCAAGCATATATAAGAGCTATCCTAGCTATATTACTATAAAACCAGTAGACTTTAGGACAAAGAATATTACCATATATAAAGAGGAGCATCTCATAGTTAAAATAGGCTACCAACTCAAGAAGACATACCAGTCTTAATGTGTGTATGTGTGTGTGTATACACATAAATATGAACCTAATAACAGAGCTTCCAAATGCATATAGTAAAAATTGAGATAACAAATATAAATAAGCATGTCCACAATAACATCTGGAAATTTAAACATTCTTTCTCTAAATAGACATAAAATAGTAGTAATAATAAAGAAGTCTTGAACAACATTATAATCAGCATTAATTAATTGACATTCATAGAACATTATACCCAGTAATGCAGAATACACATTCTTTTCAAGGGAGCATGAGACATTCACCATAATATATCATATGTTAGGCCATAAAACAAGTCTAACTACATTTCAACATGTTGAAATTACAGAATATCACCTCTGACCATAGCATAGTTAAATTAGAAATCAATAACAGAATGATATGTGGAAAATCATCAAGTGTTTGAAAATTTGTCTGAAGCAAATGCCTATAAAATATGCCCAATATATAGGGTACACTTAATGGTAACTTTGCATTCAATAGCCTAATAATTCCTAACTAAGAAATATCTCTCCTCTCTATTGCCACTCACCATGAAACAGCTAATCCCCATGTATACAGAATTCAAAAGCTTCACCCATACCATTATTGTCCCAGAAAATATTAGTCTCCCAAGAACTTAAAAGGCAACTTGTTCTTTATGTGAGAAATAAGTTCTGTTGTAATGTGCAAGAATATAACAAAAATATTTATGCAACCTGCTTTATTCTGTTTGAACATGTCATATAATTCCTATTATCCCATCTTGTATTAAAAAAAAACACTCATTGCCTTGTACTTCATTCATCATGTTAGATTCAGCCCAAATGGTCCAGGCTCTAGGAACTTTTTGTACCTGAAATAATGATCAAATTGGCTCTCATTTTCTGCTTTGGGTCATCTCTCCATTTTATAAATATCTTTGGGATATCATGCATACATAATCCTGCTCTTCCATCCTTAAAACAGGTTTGTATAACATGACCCTCTTTCCTTGGGATAATTTATTTCCCATGAGTCTCTTAAGTTCATTGTGGAAATAGTTCTAACAATAGAGACCTTTTATTTATTTAAATAAATAATTCAAATACTTTAGAATCACTAAGGCATGTGGGTGGCCATCATCCAATCCACTGAGAGTCTGAATAGGAAAAAAAGGCAAAGGAAGATTGAATTTTCTCTCAAACTCTGACTAATACAAGGTCCTGGTTTTCTCTTCTTTTAGAATGCATTTTTTCCAGGCTTTTTGGATCCACAAACAGTACCCTCTTGTGGGCATTCCCCTCATTCTCATAGATGTGCTTGGATCCTATGGTGATCTCATGGTAGCTCAAGCTGGAGCAGCTGCTACACAGCACTACTACCGAGGCCCTGTGAAGCACCCGGGCAGGCCCTGTGGGCCATACAGAGATGAATGAGTCTCCCAACTCAGTGAGCTTGTAAGTTACTTTACCTAAATCTCCAAAGTTAGCAGGATATGTTCGCGCAGTAAAAGTTTGTTTCTGGATCATTAATTCTTCCTATGGCTCTACCATGCATGGGTTAAAGGACAAAGGGAAGTCAATAGAAGGTAAGAATAATCCAGCGACTTCTTTCCTTTTTATAGGTGTTAATTCAGGATTCCAAAATTCTAAATTTCTAGGAGGCTGATGAGCTTTTGGCTTTATCATAAATTAAAGGACAGAGTGACCTGTCAGATATTTTTTCCCTTAGTGTAGGGAAGGGGGTTAATAGGTGAGGCATAATGGCTCCTCCTTGTTTTAATATATGCCACTGGTTCTGAGATTATCATCCACCTTAGAGAATAAAAATTTCAAAACAACAACAAAAACCAAGGTAACCTAAAACTTTTCATACACTCATCAGAAAATAGTGATGTGTGTTAAAGAAATATTGACAGTTACACTCAACAATAATGTATAATAGATAAATATTGGCAATTACATTAATAATAATGAAAATCCCATCCCTTGGGATTGGTTTCCCACTTGGATAATGACTAGGGGATTGACTCATGGTCCTGTGACTCCTAAAGAAGTTCAATTCTCTCCCTTTAAAATAAATGTATATACAATCCAGAATAAAGAAATGGCCATTCTCTTGCCCACAAATCTCAGAAGTGAGACCTTCAGAAACATCACGTTTTAACAACAACTGAATTTTTAGGAATATAAACACAAAGCCAAAAGCATAAAGGCCCCCTTTTATTTTCTTTTGGAAGAATAAATACTTTTAAAGTTATTGAACTATTCTTTTTTCCTTTCAGGCTCCTCTGTGCTATATTTATACCATGAGTCATTGTTTATATAATTTAATTAACATTGGCTAGTGCCGGCAAACTAAAACACTGTCTTAAAGCATTTGCTTGAGAAGTCTCTGTGTCCCTGAGCTGTCATTTCTTAGCATGATGGATAATGGATAGAAATAATTACCCTGAACAAGGCTAGACAGCTTAAATGATTAGCGTTTCAAAGAATTAGCAGCCTTAGCTAAACATCTTATTTTTCAAGATGCATTATTAAAGGGATATGTCATAGAGACTGGGATCAGTCTGGAACCCCCCTTAAAACAGTTCCATTGTCTGTGACAGGTAAGTTTATACCTCATCTCTTTGCAGAGGCTCATTTAATCTGCTTGCCATCCAATACCTCATAAATTCCTCCACTAAAGTGCCTTGAGATAGCTTTGGATGTGCAGCGTCCATGCAGGACGCAAGTAAGTGGAAATATTATGTCTTTTGTACATGCCAAAGCCTTGAATCATCCCACATAGACAGCATTTTCTGTCTCTTCTATAGATCTATATATGCCAGGATTTTCTATTTGTTTTGTTTGTTAAAAATAAGACTCAATATTATCCCACAGCTAGGACTGCATTTCCTGACTCAGGCCCGTGCTCTTGGCTTGCATGGAATGCCTTCAGTGCTGCCACTTGGAAGGATTTACCACCTTCATTTTTATTAGAGCACTTTTATTGTTCAATAAAATTTTTTACTTTTATGTCCAATATTGTAAATGGTGAGGAGATGATGGAAAACTTTGAGGGCAATCAAGTATCTAAGGAAGTAAGCAAATCAATTTAATAAAAGCTGTATTCTTTTCAGAACTATTTCTTTCTCAGACACACAGTGAGCAGAGCTACCAAAGGACATTGGAGCTGATGCTTCTTAATCTCTTCCTGGGGACAGAGGAGAGACTTCCTGACTCTGGTCAAGAATGAGTCCTCTTATCTCTTCTATTAACATTGAGTTTTAGTCCTCTTATCTCTTCTATTAACATTCAGTTTTAATCCCACCTCACTGAGAAACATTTTGCAAATATTTAAGCATTGTAGGAAGAAACATCGAGGCTATTTTTGTGTGTGTGTGGTACTGAGGATTGAACCCAGGGGTATTCTACCTCCAAGGTACACCCCCAGCCCTTATTTAAAAATTTATCTTTTATTCTGAAACAGGGCCTTGCTAAGTTACTGAGGCTGGCCTCGAACCTGCGATCCTTCTGTCTCAGTCTCTCAAGTATTGGGCATTGAGGCCATTTTAAAGAAGGTGTTGCTGTGGAGTTGCACATGTGAAGCCTGGTTATCATCACACATCTTACTGCTGATGAGCTGTGGGCAAGGGACTATCATGGTGGAGCTCATGTTTCATCTGCAAAGTGGGGAAGATAATATTGACTTCACACTAATGATCTCTGGTTCTAATTAGATTACATATGAAAATACTTAGCACAATAAAACAGTTGCCCCTTATCCTCCACAGTTTCATTTTCTGCAGTTGCATTTACCCCCAACCAAACACGATTAGTACACCACAATAAGATATCTTGAGAGACATAGAGAGAACATTCATACGACCTTTACTATGGTATATTATTTTAATTTATTTATTTTATTACTAGTTATTGTTTTTATTTCTGGGCCTAATATATAAGTTAAATTTTATCACAAGTATGTACATATAGGGAAAACATAGGGGCCTGTACTATTCCCGACTGAGGGTCTTGGAATATACATATTGGAGATAAGGGGTGGGTACTCTATCTGGCCTACTACAGGCAAAACAAAAGTTTGCTCCTATTTTTTAATCAAAGAAGTAGGATTAACAAACATGAAACAATGTCTCATTTGAGATACAGAAGAGGCAAAGGCTGCCCCAACCGGAATTCAAAGAAACATGATTTAGGGGCGAATCTTTCAGTGTCTTTCTCTCACCTCTGAATGCCTAACGCACTCATAAGGAGATCAGGTGTGCCTAATACGACAGTGCTCAGTATTTAAAAATTACTTTTCACCAATTCACCTTCATTCAATAAAACTCTCCTTCCCTTAGAACACTGATTCTCAAATTTGGTTGTACACAGTAAACCAATGGGATCTTTAAAAAAAAAAACACAAAATGAACAAAGAAAGAAAAACTGACGCCAGGACCCAGCCCACAGAGATTCTGATGCAGCTGGTCTGGGGTGCAGTCTAGCTAATAACAGTTTTGAAATCTCCCCAAATGGTTCTATTGTTTAACTAAAGTTGAGAACCCCGCCTTAGAAACTGAGTGTTAGGAAAGCAATCTGATGGTCAACATCAGTGGCTTTTACATGTGAAAGTACATCAGAATTGTCTGGGAGGTGCTGTTTGTTTGTTTGTTTGTTTGATTGTGTACTGGGAATTGAACCCAGGGACTTTCTACCTCTGAACTACACCCCCAGCCCTACCTTATCTTATTTTACTTTATTTTTTAGAAATTCAAATTCCAGAGCTTGTCTCAGACTTACTAAACCCAAATTTCTGGTAATATACATATGTATTACATATGATATATATGTTATACATTATATATATTCTATATTGTATATATTATATATATTTATTCAGCCTGCTCTCAGATGATTCTTAAACAGCTGCACAGCACCAAAGTGCAATGCAATCTGATTACTCGCTGTGACCTAAATATAAATCATATTTGTCATTGAACCTTGCTGCTTGCTAGTCTTTGTCCTTCCTCTCCAGCTGTTAGCTGCTTAAAATAGCTTATAGGAAATGTTTTGCAGAGGAAGATAACAAAATACTGTTAAAAATTAGCTAACTTTTAGAATACTGTTAAAAAGTTAACATCTTTTATAAAATACTTGTCAAGCCCCGAGCACAGTGATGAAAAATCCACTTGCATTGTATTATTGAATCCAGGTAGTGATGCTCTGAGTTGGGGCATTTTATAGCAGAGGACGCTGAGGGTGAGAGGGATAAAGTAATTTTCTCAGGGTCATGTAAATGAAAGGGTTGGGATAGGAATGCAGTCTGTCCAATGTGGGAGTCTCTGATCTTAATTAACCTCTACATTGATGGTTTTCAAAGTGGGGTCCCCAGACCATCAGTTATCAGTATCATATGGAAGCTTATTAGAAACATTAAACCTTGAACCTGACCCCAGACTTGCTGAATCAGAAAGTCTGCAGTTTAGATCCATCAGTCTGTGTTCTAACGAGCCCTCCAGGTAATTCGGATGCATGTTAACACTGTGAACCACTGATCTACACTGTACCACCTACCCATTGAAACAGGAGTCACCATCTCTAGGGCATATGAGGATTCTGTGGACTTATTCCTAAGAAATGAGATAGGACATGCACCAAAGTACCGGATTCAGCTTCAAGTAGGGCAGATCATACCTTTTGAGACAAGCGAATGCCATAGGGATGAACTCCATCCAACAGGAGGGAAAGCAACAAGAAGACAGAAACCCCTTCCTCCTCTCCTTACCATGACCCCTCTTCCTGGGACTTCCTTCCTCAGCTGACTCCAGGAATGCTGGGATAGAGAGATTATGCATAATAGCAATTACTTTGTTATCATAAATGATTTACCAAGTATGCCTTATTTCCATAAAACATAATAATAATCATGCACATGATTATAAGAGCTCTTAATTATTTAATTTAAAACTTAAATCTCTTGTGTGTGTAGTACTTTCAGATTCTGAGTGTTTCTCGTTATTTAAAACAATTGACGTGAGCTTTGCTTCTGGGTTTAATGCTGAGTTGTTGTTTTTTTTCTTTTTTCCATCATTAAACTAGTTCATATGACAGGGAGACCAAATTCTATTATATTCTCCTATCTTAAAGCTGGCATGATCATTTTAAATGTTTATGGGTAAATATGTGTACAACTGTCATCACCACATACGTATTTTTTTCCCTCTGAGCTTCAAGTTATCATAAGATGTCTATTCCTGTGGCCTGTGTTTTACCCTAGTAAAGACTGATGGATTTTCCATGTATCTTGCAGAGGGCTGCTTTATTGCTACTGTGATAGCATAAAACCGAATGGGAGGTGATATTTCAAGAGAGGGATGGGGAGAGGACAGTTTGCACATGGTAATGGATCTTAGAAAACTACTTCTGCCTCCCTACCCAGTGTTCTTTTAATAATGAAGTCACTGAGTAAGTCAACATTCTAGGAGCATTTTAAGTCTGTGTTTGTTGGTGGAACAGCTGATCAATGTGAAATGTAAGACAAAAATGAAACCACAGACCTAAGGACAAGTAAAATATGACTTGCCAGAGGATCAGATTGGTCTGCCCCTTCCTTCTTTCCTTCCTTCCTCCCTCCCTCCCTCCCTCCCTCCCTCCCTTCCTTCCTTCCTTCCTTCCTTCCTTCCTTCCTTCCTTCCTTCCTTGTATTTATTGAATGTGGTCCAAGAGAAAAAGGCTGACCTTGCAGTAACTCAGATCTATATGTGAATCCAGCTCTCTTAAGAGTCAAATGCTAGGCATCTACCCAAAAGACCAGAAACCAAACTACCAGACCAATGCATGTGTGTCAATGTTTATAGCTGCACAATTCACAATCGCCAAACTTTGGAACCAATCAAGGTATCCATCAACAGATGAATGGATTACAAAACTATGGGATATGTACACAATGGAATTTTATGCAGCCATAAAGAAGAACAAAATCACATCAT